>PVLC010001780.1:90847-132097 GCA_004027655.1 Graphiurus murinus | reverse complement strand
TTTGCTGCACAGAAGCTCTTTAGTTTATTGTAATCCCATATATTGATCTTCCTTTGGGTTGCCTGTGCTTTTGAGGTCCTGTTGAGAAAGTTTTGACCTGTGCCTATGTGTTGAAGTGTTGGGCCTATGCCCTCTTGAAGTAGCTGCAAGGTCTCTGGCCTAACTTCCAGGTCTCTGATCCATCTGGAATTGACTCTTGGGCAGGGTGAGAAAGTGGGGTTTATTTCCATTTTCCTGCATATGGTTAACCAGTTTTGCCAGCACCATTTGTTAAAGAGGCTATCTTTTTTCCAGCGTATGTTTTATCACAATACCTGACTTCAATCTTTACTACAAAGCCACAGTAATAAAAACAGCATGGTATTGGCACAAAAACAGACACATAGACCAATGGAGCAGAATAGAAGATCCAGAAACAGACCCACGTGTTTACAGTCAACTGATTTTTGACAAAGGAGCCAAAAAAATCTACTCATCATTCTGATAACGAATTACTGCAGCATCACTGTCCACAAAACAAGATGACAGCTTCCCTTTCTTAACTGCTGTGATAACCCCACATCACTCAGATTCCCCCCCCCCAACCTCTGAGTTTCTCATGGGTCTCTTGTTTCATCTGCTAAAGCCCAAAGCATCTCTACAGTACTCCTCCTCCAGCCAGGTCCAATAGATGAACAACTGTCCACCATGCATCCCCCATTCACTATGCTCATACACTCCACCTCTTACTTTTGCTTGTCCAGACAAGAGCAGGAAGAAGCTCAATCGCCAGTTCCCTTTAAGCTTCATCCTTTGTGGCAGATTGAAACATGCTTGATCTCTTCCAAGGGCTGACAGTTTACAAACCAAAGTCCTGACAGGCTAAAAATATAAAAATTAATAAAAATAAAAGGGAACAAACCTAGAAATTTTGCAAGGTGATGTGTGATTAAATGTCCATTAATAGCTGGACACAGTGGCACATGCCTGTAATCCTAGTACGTGGGAGGCTGAGACAGGAGGATCGCAAGGAAGCTATCAAACATAAAAAGGAAGTATTTTTTGACACATTTTCTTAGAAGCAGTGACTCTTCTACCTGCCAGATGTGGCAGAGAGGTATCATTTTTATTTTCTGGGGACATAAGAAAGCCAAGTTTTCCCGCCTTTCTTGCTATTAGGTCGGAGGCCATGCAACCAAGCTGTGACCAGTGAAAGGCAGTGGATGGAAGGGGTAGAAGCCTCTTCTAGTCCTAGCCCTTGATGGAATCATACCAGAATCTTCCATTCTTTCTTCTCTTGCCTTTAAACTATGCGTCCCCGCTGACATGACTACACAATGAATCGTCTTCTGAAAGATAGCCACCTAACTCATCTTAGACTATGACACAGATAATAAACAAACCTTTGTCTAATGTTAAGCCACAAATGTTTCAGGGCTTTTTGATATTGTTGACATAATATAGCTTATCCTGATTAATATACTCTGGACAAATTGAAGTTAGATTATTATTCATTAATAATTGCTATTAAGCACTTTGTCTGTGCAGGTATGGTGCTACACACACACACACACACACACACACACACACACACACACAAAATAACATCCTCAATATTTTACATCCATTTTACAAGTGGGGGAAGTGAGATTTCGATTCTTAAAAAAGGCTTTCCAGAAGTCATGCTGTTCGTGGTGATTTCTCTGGTGCCAGAGTTCATGCTGTCTCTGCGACTTCATTGCATCTCTCTTCTGGTAAAAGATCCCTCTACTCATTCGTGGCAGGAAGAGAGGACCCATATTATCTCCATTTGTATTTATTAAAAGCATGCTATTGCTGGGTGCACTGGTGCATGCCTATACTCCCAATACTTGGGAGGCTGAGACAAGGTTGCTCAAAGCCAGCCTCAGAAATTTAGCAAGACTCTGTTTATAAATAAGAAAAAAAAAACTTAAAGGGGCTGGAAGTGTAGCTTAGAGATAGAATGTCTTTGAGTTCAATCCCAGTACCCAAAAATTAAGCAACAACATAAAAGGATGCTATTATTTCTACCAGATTTGAAAATTTCTACCCACTGCCCCATTATTCTACAGAGCTATCAGACACAAGAGAGATTTCCCCAATACATTTTGTATCATTAATTTTTATGGAAGCCTAGGAGAATCATCCATCATTCTTATCCTTTATTCTGAACATCAGAACCTATCCACTAATTTAGCTGTGATTCAGTTGAAACTAAGGAGCTATAGGAAAAGTCATCTCAATATTTTGGTCTATACCACTGCATCACTTAAACGTTAATTAAACCAAAACCATCTAGATAAAGCCACTTTTGCCCACAAATACATGTACACACCCTTTCGTGAGGGTGTAGAGGGTGCTGAACAAGCCAAATGGTTTGATGATTTACATTTGAGCTCTGAGTCCCAGTGAGCAGCATCAGATGTAGCCTCAGGCAAAACGATTGTGGGTTTCTAAATCATACACATTTTCAAAATTAAAGGGAAAAAACCCACTGAACCTTCACTTGGAATAAGAAGAAAATAAAGATGTTATTCTGATAGTGAAGATCATGTGTTTATACCTAGAGCTTTCACAGGTATGAGTAAATGTTATAGTCATAGCAACTCATAAAATAGTAAAGATATCTGTCATTATTCCCATTTACCTATGGTAAAATTGAGGCACAGGGACGTGGCTCAGCTTTCACAGTGGCAGAACTGAGAGGTCTTCCTGGAATCCTCATGCTAAGCAATGTGTGCATCACTTAATATTGGGCATAATTTTATTGTTATTTATTCAATTTATTTATTTTTCATGTAGTACTGGGGATTGAAACCATGGGTGTCCTACCTCCAAGCTATACCCCCCACCTTACTTTATTTTTTGTTTTGAAACAGGGTCTCATTAAGCTGTTGAGCCTGGCCGTGAACCCAGCCTCCTAAGTACTGGGATTACAGGCATGAGCTGCAGTCCTCTGCTCAGTATTGGACATAGGTTTATAACAGTCCATTCCATTCTAATCCTGGAGATGAACAGCAATGATCCCGAATATGCAAATCAAGCTTTTAGTATTTTTCAGTGTTTCATCTACCCTACATTATCTCGTCTCCCTTATAAATATGAGTACCCCGAATCATGGGGGCTGACCCACCATGCCTCTGCCCTTGACCTTTTTTCCATGGGTGAACACATTACTAAAATTGAGACTTTATCATCTTATGTGTTCCCATAAGCTATGCATTTAAAACTTACAATATATTGTGTGTCCATTCAGAGTAGAGTATTCTGGTCTCATTTAAAAAGAAATAAGCTTCAATTCTCTATAATTAATTACTTCTGGTGATATTTCCATAGTGGGCCCCTTGATGGCCATGAAAGATAGATCCAGGCTGGTTATGGCCAAGATGAAGAGAGAGCTCATTTGCCAAATAACTTCTCTGGAAACTATAAAATCTGGTGTTCCCATCATGATGGTGGTGAGAAATAGAATTCACCCCAAATGGTTCAGATGCAGAGACGTATATGAAGGGATTACCTCCAGAAGGATGGGTCAGGTATTGAGGTATCCTGGGTTTGACCACTGATGAAAGCCATCATATCCAGAGCAGAAAGGACTCAGGGAGAAGTGGGGGAATTAGTGGTACCAGAACCCAGAGAAAGCTACAGTCACCACAGGGCATAGCTTCTATCAGAAGCCCCACATTAAAGCAAGGAGAAAGCAAGAAATGCCATGATTTCTCTCTCCTCCCATCTTCTGATGTCTGACTGGTGCCTTCTACTGGCCAAATCCAAACATGGTTCAGAGAGCAAAAGTGCCACAGTCTACCCTGGACAGCCTCCCAAATACAGGGCAAGGCAGAGAAGCCAGAAAATGAATCTAGGAGCCTGGTAGAGTTGTACATGCCTGTAATCCTGTAATCCCAGTACTTGGGAGGCTGAGACAGGAAGATTGCAGGCTGGAGGTCAGCTTCAACAACTTAGCAAGACCCTCTTTCAAAATAAAAATGGCTGAGGATGTAGCTCAGAGGTAGGAAAAGGAAATGAATCTGGGGCCAGAGTGAGGATCCTTGGGGATATACAAACAAAGAATGCCCAACACATCTGGTTATTAACATGCCTTTGGTTGCACAGTCTATCTGCAAGGGTGGGAGATGCTTTTCTTTTCTTTCTTTTTTTTTTTAATCAGAGTGAAGCCCCTTGTCAACATTCCACCTTCTGATGTACACATAAAATACTGGTGTAAAAACGGCTCTGGCCTGAATACACATCAATGTTTTTTAATGTGTTAGTAAATACAGTCGTTGGCTGTTCCAGGAGAGAATTATGCATCATCAAGTGACATAAAAGGGAGTGTAATGTCATCTTCAATTGCTGTGAGAAGAAATAGGATGAAATTATGAGCAATTAGGAAAAGAAATATCGTATCGCCGTGGCAGCTCAGGTTTTACTGAAAATCCTGTTGGACTAGTTATGCGAGCCACCACATAAACGTTGGAGACCCACGCCCAGGCGGAGGGAAGAGTTATGGATTGGGAGTGTGTTTCCATGGTAAAGCTTCGGGGGATTTAATGGCCTGAAGTCGCTTGGAGCACATCAATGGCACAAGGTCAATGAAGAAAGCTGTTCTAAACATGAGGAGTGTTTACAAGCATCCTGTAAATGTGATTTAGAAAACTCTTATCTCGAAGATGCCAATATTTAAGATAACAAATGACTCCTGAGTAAAACAAGAGCAGTCTCCTCCAGGGAATCATGTGCTAAGAAAATACAGATCTGGATCATAGACATGGGAATTCGGGCTGCGGCTGGGTTCTATTAAAAATAGTAACTATCTTCCGAAGTGGATTTTCAATTTGGGGTTGGCCATGTATGATGACTCTGTAATCTCAATCAATTAACTTTCTCCTTGAGGAAGGATCACCATCCTTCTAATACTCATTTGTTCTGAAATTGGGGAAAGGCTAGTACTGACCTCTGAAATATCACTGAAAGAGAGCTTGAGCTGTTCGAATTATGAAATCAAATACAGTCTCTCCACCCTGGCGCTCAAGGTCTTAATCCGTCTTCCCAGGTAAGCCTACCCACATTCCCACAAACCAGCCCAACCTAATCCCCTCTGCCACGTGGATTTTATTATCTCTTCCATCACTAATCTCTACTATCTTTACCTATCAGAAATCTGTTTATCCTTCAAAACCACATTTTCTATGGAACATTTCCTGACTGTTGCAATGTTTCCCGACCTCTGCAAATATACTAATTGCTCCATCTTTTGCACACTGATAGTGTTTAATTTGTTAGTGTAAATGACACTATATTTACCTTGCATTAGGGTTATATAAACTTCTGATGACTCTTCTCTAAGATGTTGGAAGTTCCTTGCTTAAAAGTTTCACTCCTTTTGTAAACCTGATAGTATTATCATAGTGACTAATACTGTGACTGGTATTAGTTGATAGTGAAGGAATGAATCAGAGATTCCCTTGAAAGTGGATTTTCCATCCTACTGAGTCAGAGATAAAAATGGAACTTTTCAGTTTACCAGAAAACATGCTTCTAGACAAAGGGGACTCAATATTCTAGATACTTTATCAACCTACAAAGGCCAGTTCCACAAAGGCATTGTCTAAGTCCTCTTAATACTCTCCAAAGTGACTTCATCAATATCCACAGGGCACAATTCCTATATGCTAATGTGTGGGATGCACAAGGAATTGAAGTCAGGGGCATTCCACCTCCCAGTTGTACCCCCAGCCCTTTTATTGTTTTGTTTTGTTTGTTTGTTTGTTTTTTGAAACAGAGTCTCACTAGGTTGCTAATAGGCTAACTACATTGCTGAGGTTGTCCTCTAACCTGTGATCCTCCTGTCTCAGCCTCCCAAGTAGTGAGATTACAGGTGTGTGCCACCATGCCCAGCAAGCTAATAATTTTTACGTATAAATTGCTAAATTGTACTTCTCTCCAAAAACTCAGTCCTACATTTGCTCTTAAATACATCCACCTCGGATGTCCCAAAGGCATCTTGAATTCAAGATGACGTGCTTGACAAGATCAAGTGTGCCACAGACAGGATGATATATTCGAAGTTCATGATCTCCTTATTCAACTTCCCCCTTTATTCCCATCCTCAAAACTCCCCTTCATTCCAAACTTGCTGTCTCAGTACATAGCATCTTCATCGACCATGCCTCATCTGTCATGGGGTCATCCTGCAGAGCCCCGTGCAAGGATCTGCAAGGCTATAGTGAGGTAGGACACCCAGCTCAGGACCCCATGGAGACCTACCTCCCACCGTTCCATTCCTTTAAATGCAGGCTTGACCCTGTCACTCCTCCGCTTAACACTGGTTCCCATCACTTAATAAGCACTATTGAGCTCTGTAGCACGGCACCCGCGTTCTTTCATAGCCTTGTCCCAGCTCCCTTTCCAGTTGCATTTGCCATGAGTCTTATTGGGAGAACCCTTCATTCTCTCTGCCATGGATTATTGCCAGGCACTGGGGAAAGAGGGGTGACCAACACACAGGTGCATTTGGGCTACCCTGCATGGTATCCATATTATGTAATAAGGTTGAGCACTTTCATCTCCCTCAGCATCCCCTCCACCCATCACTGATCACTGATGATGACTTGATGAGACAAGTTTGTGTCTTCGCTATTCCTGGAGCCTCAGCGACCATATATTATGTTACTATTTCTTGGTACCCTTGACCTCTGGTACTCAAATTTACTTAGGTGTTCAGTGGATAGGAAATAAGTACTCTTCCATCAAAGTGCATGGCTACTTCATTATCTAAGTGATTCCCTAAGTTCTCAGGCAGAAGATAAACTTGATTTTACCAGGATTACCTGTTCTTTGTGCTCACTGGCAAATCAAGTCTACTCGGCTGCCTTTTCAGTAGCACACAGAGAAAATTGGCTGACATGAAATTCATTTAGATGCTTTGTCTCTAGGAAAAGGCCCCACTTTCTTCCTGACTCTTCCTAGGAAAGGCAAAGGCTCTGTAGCTGTAACCTGTGAAGTCTCAGCAAAAGGAAGAATAGGGAGAGGAAATGGAACTGAAACAGAAATGCCAGAGATTGCAGGCCACAGAAAATGGTGTGGGCTGGAGGAGAAACAGGACCCTCAATGTCCTAGACCAGCTCCATGATTCAGGGGATTCAAAACCGAACATAGACACATTTAATACCTGAATTCAAATCCCAAGTTTCTGTTTTCTAATTGGATTACCATAGGCAAGTCACCTAACTTTCTTGGGTCTCTTCTTTACTTCATTTGTAAAATAGGGAGAATGGTGGCTACTTGACCGTACTTTGGAGGGGCTCAAATTAGATCTTAAGTTCCATCCTTTTGTCCTGTTAATGATGTAAGTGAGCTTAGCTAGTTTCAAATGTTTACTATCATATGTGGAAGCTGGATAGAAATTTGGGAAACAAGAGTAACCTCAGATAGACAAGCAGAGACCTCAGTGGAGAGATGGAGAGGCTTTAGGGAGGAAAAATAGAGACACAAAGAAGCTAACAGTTGAAAGAAAGATATGTACATATGTTAAACCACCAATGCCAGTCTCAAAGGCATGTGCAGGGAAGGGGAGGGAGGGGGTGGAGCCTGGAGAGAAATTCTCTGAGTTGTGTTCATGTATTTTCCTATCACTCTATAACTCATTATGATGTATAATTGCAATGCACCAATAAAAGAAAAAATTAGATCATGAATATGAAATATAGTGTAATGATTAAAAGATATGCTTTGGAGTCTAGTAGATGTGCACATACCTACTAATTGTCTGATCTTAGGCAGGCTACTAAATCTCTCGGAACCTTGTTCACCTGTTGAGGGTATAATTTAGCATAACATGACCTAATATATCCAAAGTATTCAGTATAGTACCTGATACAAAGTAAGCACCCAATGAATGATAATCATTTCATAATTATTAATGTTAAATTCTATATGGAAACACAGCATTTATCTTCAAGACTAGTGGAAAGACAGGAATCACCACTCTGGACCTGGACTAAACCATTGCTGAGGAAGAAAACCCTAAATCCATCCAGAAAACAAAGCCAATGATTGGTAACTGAAGCTCAGAAGTAGTAGATAAATATTTCACAAAGGAAAACACTTAAAAGAGGCAGGATTAAAGAAGGGGCAAACTAGGAAACAGAAAGTGTCAAGCATCTTCAACAAGTACAAGCAAGGGAAATGTAGTGAGCCAGGTACTAAGTCCATGGACAATGAGAACAAACGTATGTTGCTAAGGTAATTGCTGGGCCAGGTATGGACCCTTAAAGGGAACTCTGCTTGGTTCCTGGGAGGAGCGCAGCCAGGCAGAAGAAACAATATGAGCAAAACTGGTATGGTATAAAAGCTTTCAGCATGGACTAAAGGAATATGGAAATCACCAGCAGTGAGTCCCACTTAGACATCCCCCTGCTTGATTGTACTCAGAAGTGCAGGGAGACAGCAAGCCATGGTCCTTCAGTCCTCTTTGACCACAAAGCAAAACTCATCTGAATGCACAGGTGAGCTTTTAACTCCCAAATTCCACCACAGAGCAGAGGTCTTACACAGACAGATGAGTCTCCTCTCTCTGATGATGATGAAGACCAGGCCAGTCACAAAGAAAACTCCACCGTATTTCAGGGCCTTGGGGTGCAAATGGACACATAGAAAGGTGACCAAGCTCTCAGAAGTAGGATGTGCACGGTGCTCAGGGCAGTTCTGTCCCAAGTCTTCCTCAAGAAGGAACTCCTCTGGTACCAGCCAGTGCTCAGGAAGCTCCCTGGAAATATCTGGGCTCACCATCTCTTCTCTGCACCTTCTCTTTTTTAATATATACTCTTATTGGTGCATTGTAATTATACATCATACTGAGATATAGAGTGATATAAATCACACATGCACACAACACTTGGTACAATTTCCTCCAGATCCCACCCCTCTCCTCCCTTCCCTGTACATGGCATTGAGACTGGCATTGGTAATTCCATATGGGTGCATAGATTATTTAAACTGAGATGACGCCCATCATTCCTTCTCCTCTGTCTCCAAGTGCTCAATAACTTTTCCCCTATGTTCATGGCTTCTATCCCAGAAAAACCATCCCTGATGGCCACCATGCCCAACGCCCCCATGTTGGGGAAGCCTCATTCCTGCCCATTAAATCTTGACCTAATGGATTTCCCATTGATCTTACTTCAGCCCAGGCGTAAAACCCAGAGCTCCGTGCAGTGCAGTTACTCCTTAAAATACCCTTATAAATCTTGAACATCGTATTCATTAATTATAGCCCATCCAAGACTCTGGCTGTTAGTTCTGGGTGGGAACTTCATTTATTCCTGCATTAAATGCTTTATTTCTGTGGAGCTATTTCAGTCTCACTCCATTGCTTAGCTTCCCACCATTAAACTTCTCCAGATATATCATCCAGGCAATGTTTTTTTATAAAAGAGACCCCCCTACCATCACCATATATTTTTAAAACTTATATAAAATATCCAATTTATCCTAAAACTTTATAGTAAACAGGACCACTACCTAATAACAGCTAAATATTTATTGAGACTTACTTCGTCCCAAAACCTATGCAAAGTATTTTCAATACATTAGCTTATTTAATCCAGGAGAAATTCTATCGAACAGATACTATTATTATCTTGGTTTATAAATTAAAAAATTAGAAAGAGTAAGTGGCCCAAAGGTAAGTGGTTATATTCACCACCAGAATTCAAGTTTGTCTGATTCCAAAGCTCAAAATCATATTTTACTAGAGATTGAATCGAGGGGCATTCTACCTCTGAGTTACAGCAGACCTTTTTATTTTATTTTGTTTGTTTGTTTGTTTGTTTGTTTTGAAACAGGGTCTTGCTAGGTTGCTGAGAGTCTTGCTATGCTGCTAAGGTTATCCTTGAACCTTCGATTCTCCTGTCTCAGCCTCCCTAGTACTGAGATTACAGGCATGCACCACCATGCCAGGCTCAAAGCTCAAACTTTTATTGGCAGAGGGGTAGTAATTACAAAATTGTAACTGCATACCTTATTAAACCATAGTAAAGATATAACTTTTTTTAAAAAGTGAATATTTACTAAGACAATATTGCACCATTAAAATTATAAAATACAATAATAAAAAAGTTTAAAAAAAGAAAAAATAGAGTATTTGGAGAGATTTATTAAATTATTAAATTTCCATATTTAGCAGAAGAGCCCAGTGTCCTCAGCTGTCAAGGCAGTGTGCCCAGGGTCACAGAACCTGTGACAAGCCTGGGACCCAGGCCTCCCCACTTTCAGCCATGTGCTCTCTCTGCCGAGATGTGCTGCTGTCCAAATGCCCCATTACACAAGAATCTGTTTTCCCCTGGGTACAGAGGAGAGGAGAGAGACCTGTGGAGTGGTGTGTAAGTGAATTGAATGCTCTTTCTGCAAATGAAAATGAGAAGCTAATTAGATTCCATAATCACTCTCTCCGATTAAAGTTGCCCTTCCTGCCTCCTCAACGTCCACACCGCTGACTCCCCTCGGTTGTGACCTGCTCTATTCCCCGCTTCCTCTGAATGTGTCTCGGCACACAGCTGTCCTGATGGTGAGACCCCATTTATTTTATCCTCTAAGCACCAGCGACTCTAGTTGGCTGAATGACCTTTGGAGGCCTGAAATCACGCATGTGCCACAAGCGAGAGTCAGCGGGTTCTTACTGTTAGGGGGCAAAGCTGGGGCTCAAAGGGTACAAACTCCTGGTCTCACAGAGGCCAGGCAAGCAACAGAAATAAGAGAAGCCATGGGGTTCAGAACACCTAGAGAGAATGCCAGGAACCAGCGCCTCCTAGGCAGAGCCGTTGCTCCCTGTCTCCAGCCAGCGGTGGCCGTGAACCCCATCTCTCTGCCAGAAAACAAGATCCAAAAGGGTGGGGACTTGGTCTCATTCCCTGTTGTATTGAAAAAGTTCTGGCACAGGGTAGGCACTCCAGGAGCATCTCCTGGGTGAAGGAGACTTCCACTTTGGAGTTCTGCGGTGCACTTTCTACTCACTACCCTGCCCGCACACTCCTACCTATCAGAGAGGATCAGTACACCTGACTGGCTGCTCTGGAGTCAGAGGACCTAAGCAGAGATGTTCATTTCAACCCCAGGGCACTTCCGGCCAGAACTGAGGGCTGTTTCCATAGGAGGAGAGAGAGGAGGGCGGCGCAGGCTCATCACCACCGCTATTGCCTGGATCGGTGCTGCCAGCAGAGCCCCCTGCAAAGACGGCAGGTGTCATGCCATGGTGAGCAGGCCTGACTTCAGACACTGAGAAGGCAGGGGAGCTTTCACAGATATGACCTTTCTCTGACCCGATTCCCTCTCTTTAAATATTGGACCCACAGCCTCTAGGTTTCTTTCTGCTTTAACAGGCTTTTGACACATGTTATGTGAAAAGAACACACCCAAACTCTCCAGAGTCATGAATCAAGAGCCCAAACCGTCACCCACCAATCTGGGCTACGGTTTGAGTGTCGTGAGGCTCAGCAGTCAAATACAGAGCATTAAAATACAGACCCCCACACCTAATGCTGCTTGGCAAGTTATTCCCACGGGTGGATTCCCCCAACCTTGAGATCAAGAAGCAAAAATAGCACCCTAGACCCACTGAGGAATAGGAATGCACACACGTGTGCAAATAGATTTTATTTATTTGTGTGCACATATACCTAGCCCGGCTACTGCTCGTCCTCTGTGATTTAATTCCTGGCCACCCCATTCCATGTTGTACATTTCTTATTTTGTCCTCACCAGACTCTCGTTACTGTAGATTCTGCCCCTGAGGAAGAGACCCAGTTCTGTCCTCTCCCCTCACTCTGGTCCCCGTGCAGCTTCTGTACACGTGTGCGTGCAGGTGCGATTGGTAAGTCACTTTGTAAAATGTCAAGTGTGATCTAGCCACTCATTAATAACACCTAACTCTGCATTTCTGGGTAAATAGCTAAATTGCTACTTTGTGTCATCTCTTCCTGCCTGCACTGTCACTTCGGTACTTCAAGGGATCAAAATGTGGAAACTCTTTGAGTTCTTAAAAAAAAAAAAAAAGTTATCTTCAAAGGGAAAAATATTGACATGATTGCTCTCTATCATTGTTTTCCCTACACGGGTTTTAAATTTAAAGTGCAATTTGTTTTTTTTCTTCCCTGCATCACACACAATAATTGGTTATAATTAGGAATAAATTGCTTCAAGGACTGAGTACAGCACCCAGTTGTGTTAAGAAGTGATGTGCCTTTAATGTCAAGGCGTCCAAGAGAATCTTACTCATTTGCATTAAGTCCAAGATCAGAGTAAGGAAACAGCAGGTTTCCCTGGGGAAAGGCTGGGACAAGGTTGCAAGGGATTCAGGAAGGAAGTTGGAGTGTAGGGCCACAGAAACTCAGAACTCTGGCTCCAGGGCTCAGGCTGCAAGCACAAGCCCTTGCTAACATGAAACCCAATGTTAAGCTTTTTCCCTTAAAAAGTCAACTGAAACAAGAGGCCCTATCAAAGGAGGTGATTTATAAGGTACGAGCTCCAGAAATATTTGAATCAGCCAAGAATACTTTCTGCCTGCTGGGAACTCAGGACTGTTATGGCCACAGGTGTTACAACAGACACAAACTGGATCGAAGCACAGAGGAGTAAAATTATTTATCATCATGCACACTTGAGAAGCCAAACATTCTTAAAGTTGAACCTGAGGCTACAGGGCCTGAGAATGACGGAATATGAGAAGAGACGGGGCCCAGAGACAGAGAATGGAGACATCCATGGGTGATGTTGTGAGTGAAATATCAATATTCCCTGCCGTGTCTCTGTGCTCCATAAATCCCTAGCTAATAAGGTACCTATGACAGAGGTGCTCTTTAATAACTTCTAGGGTATCATAATTGATGGCATAGCCAGCTGGTTGCTGCAATCAGATATAATTTAAATCATCTTTATTGTTTTATGTTTCCTCCAACTCCCTACCCCCACCTCCAGGCCAACCACGTTTTTCAGCCTCTCTTAACCAAATCTGAGAGAAGAATTTGTCTGAACCATTTATGAGAGAAGAATTTGTCTGAACAAGAGCCAGCTGGAAAGAGAGAGAAACAGGGGCAAGAAACAAGTTTGAAGTATTCTTGGGCCAGAGATGAATCTCTTGTGTTTTGTTTTGCTTTGTTTTGTTTTTGTTTCAAATGCCAATGAGTTCTTCCTCTATTTTCTTGGTCTACCTGAACCCCAGGTCAAGCAATAGTGGAGCATCATATCATTTTGAAACTTAGCTAGAGGGCCTATGATAGGCCAGGGCCTGTGCTATGTATTGGGGATCAGTTGATCAAGATGAGCCCCTTCCCTCGGGGAAAAAAAAAAAGCTCATAGTTGGGATGGCAGGGAGGGGCAGGAGACAGACACACACAGACTGTTGTGACAGGTGCCACAATAAAGATGCTAACAGAAAGGACAGAGGAGGGCAAGATAAATGCAACTCAAATGGGGAAAAATCAGGGCAGGCTTATAGAAGCCAACAAAATAGAGGTGTGTAACCCATTCATTCCCATTTTCTTCTGAAAGCAGGAACCATGTCAAAGAATGTGCAAAGAATCCATTAGAATAAAATGAGTCAGCCAAGTCTTCTCCAATCCCTCCTCTGCCTCTGACCCTTCCTCTCTGTCCTGACACAAAGGCTCCAGGCAGCCATGAAGTTCCTCAAAGCTGCCCCTCTGCATCCTTCCTGATCATCTATCTCTTACTCATCCCCTGGTGGACTTCCTCCTGAGTGCCTGCTGGGCGCCAGGCAATGTACACAGAGCTGGGGACAAAGACCACATGATGCCTTTGAGGTTACAGCTTGTATGAGGGGGTAAGGCCAGCCACCTGGAGGGGGGCATGACTGAGGCCCTGATGCTGGCACCAAAGTGCCTATGTCCACAATCCTGGCTCTGCCGCTTACTACCTGGATGACTTTGAGCAAGTGCTTGAGCTCTTAGCGCCTCAGGTCCTCATCCATACAATGGGGATGGTAACAGTACCTCCCATGTAGGGCTATTGAGAAGACTAAAGGGTTCAATAAATACAAAAACCTCTGAACAAAGGTTAAAGGCTGCAAGGTCTATGCTAGCAATGCAGAGGCATATTATAATGTGAGCAGTACTATTAAAGGAACTAGACACGATGTGACTGTGAACACAGAGGAAGGGATGCATCACTCGCTAACAGGGAGGCATGTCAGAGGCACGGAATTTAAACTCACTAACAAAGAAATCTTTGCAACCTTGGATTATAAGCACCTCCCCAGCAGCCAGTCAAATGTCACTATTGGGTACAAAAGACAGATAAATGGACCCAACAAAGAGAGGGGAAAGGTCAGGCTAAGTGTGATGTAGAGATGTTTTATTTGAGCAGCAAATATGTTCCTAAATAATTAACAGATGGCAGAATCCTACCTTAAGGTACCAGAAAAGATTGCCAGTTAAACAAGTGCTGGGAAGTGTGCGCATCCTTTCAGCTCTCCAGCATGCATCCTTTCAGCTCTCCAGCATGCATCCTTTCAGCTCCCACCTGGATGAATAAGAATGGGATTTGGGGCTGGAATCCTTCCTCCCCCAAAGATAAAGAGCCCACACAGCCTGTGCGAGAAGATTATCACCTTGTCAGTACTTTCTTTCCCTGCTTCAAGTTCAATGTATGTTCCTTTATCTTGCTTAAGCATGGAAGTACCTGGTCCTCTGGCCCACCCTCCTTTCAGTATGGCACAGGGGAGAGATGGGGTCCTTTTACTGCAGCCTGAGACAAGTCTGCACAAGCTAATTGCCCTGTATCAGCTGCCAGGGACCTGCTAGCCAGGCAGTATTGAAGGTGATTTTGCTGTCTTTTCTCTATGTTAGTAAAGTGTTGTTCTATTCCAGTGCTTGACTGGGTTGTATTTTCCTTGGCAACCTCAATACCAAGTTGCAGTGGGTAACAGTATTTGAATTTCTATTCCTGGCTGAGGTTGAGACCACTATTACTATCCTCCATGTGGTTGGAGTCCTCTCCTGGCTTTGGTAACTAGTGCAAGGTTCTACTAAAAAAACAACATTTGGCATCTTGCCTAAGGTAAATTACTTTATCAAAAACTATCTTTATTCATATATGCAATTTTGACACTGGGAATTGGACTTGGGGCATTCTACCTCCAAGCTATACACCCGGTTTATGTGTGTGTGTGTGTGTGTGTATGTGTGTGTGTATGTGTTACTAGGGATTGAATACAGGGCATTATGCCTCTGAGATACACTCCCAGGTCTGTTTTATTTTTGAAACAGGGCCTCATTAAGTTGCAAATGGTCTCCCTGAGTTGTTGAGGCTGTCCTCATATCTACAATCGTCCTGTCTCAGCCTCCCAAGTACTGGAATTACAAGTATGCACCACCACACCCACTTTTTATATACACATTTTAACTATCATTTTTTTTGGTTATACAGATTTTTGGCTATTTGGTTGGCTTGGACCTTGGATAAGTTACTAAACCTCTCAAAATTTGTGGCTTTAAAATCTGTAACAGGGTGATAACTACATTCTTAAGGTGGTTGAGATCATTTAAAGAGCCTCTTCTCATAAATATCTGTCATATATTAATAATAAATTAAGGCAATAAGCGGTGATTACTATGTTAACTTTCTATGTGTCTCGGTTAACATCCTCACCACTGTAATCCAATAACAACTGACCACGCAACTTAGAGGAAGGAAGACTTACTTGTTCACAGTTTTTGGAGATTTTGAGGTTCAGTTCATGTGAAGCCGGTCTACAGAGCTTATGGTATGGTGGGTGGGGTGGGGGGGAAGAGAGATAAAAGGACTCTGACCCAATATCATGGAAGTCAAAAGCAAGGGAGTAAGCAAGCAAGGGGATTCAAAGACAAAAGCACAGTCCCTAAGGCTGCACCTCCGGAGACCCATCTTCTCCTGTCACACCCCACCCTCTTAGGTTGCCACCCAGTGAATTTATTATAATGGATTTATCTACTGATGAGAATTGTAACCCTCGTGACTTGATTGAAGCAACTCTGAACATTAATACATGAGCCCTTTGGTGGACATTCGATGTCTAACCATAGCACTAGGATGCTGACGATGGCGGTGATAGCACTTCCACGGGGACTCAAGATCAAAAATGGCTCATAAAACTCTCTCTTGCTCAGGTTAGCTTTTGTGCCTCTGATAATTGCAATCTCTCCATTCAGTTTGATAGCCCCTGTGGGTTAGAAGGCCCTCTTTTCAAAGAAATATAGATTAGGCTCCTTGTTGATTGTAATGAAGTTGGGGAGAAAGGGAGAGACAGACATGTTTGTTCACTCTGAATTCTGAAAATGCCTGGCTCTAGCTCCCCAGCCATAGACCGCAGCTCGGCAGACAAGGGCACACAGCACAGTGAGCCGAATGTGATCAGGTGGGGCTATAAATCATGATGAGGGTTGAAATTGAATCAAATGGGGGCACCTGTGCACACTATTTCAAAATGCAAGCAAGCAACATGGAAGGCACAGGCGTGTGGAGTAAACCAAGTTGCCAGCCATTGGACTTTAATTCTTTGCACCCTCCCTGTGGCTTGGATTGCTTCCTGGCTCCTCGTGGCAATTCAGGAGCTGCAACGAACATTTTGCTATATATTCTACTGTCTCCAGGAGGTTGCCTAGCTGTCCCTCAACATCACCAATAAATGGCAGTGCACTCCCGTGCTGAAAAGTGATTTTGAGAGAGCAGGTCAAGGTGAGCTAGGGGGTGAGTGGGCAGCAGGGGCCAGGGTTCACCCTCTACGTGGGTGGCTGCCTGTCATACTTAATAATTTTCAGGGTTCTAGATTACTGCCAATTCTCAACACTCCCATACGCCCGGGGCAAAAAGCAGAATCCAAACCCCATAAGAAGTAACCACCAGGCTCATGTTGATGTGAGCAAACTTATCAGTTCCTAGCTGAGAACCTGTACTGATAGTCAGCAGGGACAGGGAGGAGGAAAGGCTCACTGTACTCTATCTACTGGGTACTTGGAAGTCAGGAATGCTATACGAGATGCATGGTAGGGAGCAGGAAGTGGGCAGACACAGAAGAGGCATCAGGGCTATTGAAAACAGGACCTATTCCATAGTTGTATGTGCAGCTGGCCTCAGGCCAGGGCCTAAGGAAGGCAGGGAGTTGGAGGGAACTAAGGGCAAGGAGAACCATGCAGACTTCCAAGCTGGAATCTGTCCAGAGGTTTCCTGCCACCCTCCCTCCCCCACCCCCATCAAACATATGCAAATGGCAATGGTAATAAACTCAGATAATGATAGAGTCAGCATTTAAACTCACCATAGATTGCATAAATTACAGGGGAAGCTGTTACAGATGCAGAGGCTGGATGCTTTATTGCTGGGGGAGAGGGTATTCTGATTTGCAGGTGTTAACTAGATATCTCAGGCCAGGCAGGGAGCCTCACAGGAGGCTTCCCACGAGGAAAGAAGCTTGAGGCCAATCTATGCTGCTTGGAGGCATGTGCTTTGCTCTAAGTAGATGCGATGGCCTTTTTCCCAGCCAGGTAAAGCAGCCCAAGACTCCCTTTGTGCATTACACCTGCTTACTCACACCACTCTCGATTGACAGGTTCCCTTGCTATTCCTGGAACCCACCAGGCACACACTTCCTGGACACTGGATACATCGTCTGCCTGCATCCTTCTACTTCCAGATAAGCACACGATTCACTCCTTCATCTCCTTCAGATCTTTGCTCAAAGGTCCCTTCTCAATGAGGCTTACACTAAATATCCCATTTATTCTTACAATTCTCCATGCTCCTTAGCCTCACCCTTAGTCATACTATTCATCATCTTTCAACATATTATATAATTTACTTCTTGCTATATATTTTACTTGTTAGTCTTATTGTTTATTATCTATCTTTCTCCACTAAAATAAAACCCCTGAGAGTAGGAAACTTTATTTTTTGCCTCCCTTCCACAAAAGCCCCCCTCCAAATACCTAGGACAGAGCCTGAGATGTACAGGTACTTATTAATTAAACATGTGCTGAATGCATGATTAAAAGCTGCCTCCTCGGAAAATAAAACTTGTCAACAGAGGTAACTGAAATTTCCAAAATGTTTATAACATTCCTGTCTCTGGAACTCTCTCAGAAAATAAAACTTGTCAACAGAAGTAACTGAGTTTTCCAAAACACATATAACATTCCTGTCTCCGGGACCCTCTCCCTGCCCACACTGTGGTTTTGTTACTGACACAAGACACAATGTGCTTGCCAATTAGTGTAACACATATGGTTCTTAAACACCATCTCCCGAGGATTAAAAGAAACCAGTGAAGCCTTAGAGCCTGAGGCAAATATGCACCAGCTTGATTTTGCCCATGCTCTCCCGGAGCCCTGCTTGGAAAGTAACGATGGATTATGACTTTTATAATTTGGAATAAACTTGCATGCCACTCAATAAGGCGTGGAGAAATTAAGTGGCTTGCCCAGGCTCCCATGGCCAATTAGCAGAAGCAGTGCTATCAAACACTGCCTTTGTTAATTCCCCATGCAATGTGTGCGTTTTTTCCCCTGTACCGTCTCTTGTGCAGTTGTACTGCATGGGGCTTGTATATGGGTGTCCCGTGAAGCACTCTCTGAGCAGTTACTTTTTAAGGGCTTTGTCAAGGACCTATTTTCAAAAGCACCAAGGACCTCCCTGTTTCAGCACCTCCCCATCGTGGACAGCAGCCGGTGCAGCTCATTCTTGCCTGTCTATACTTAGTACTTAGCTAAACATTTGATTCCTTTCATTTCTATTTACGTGATTAACCAGTGATCATCATTATCCTTCAATAGAAAGTGTTTTCAGAGGGTTTGATGATCCGTGTCCATTTCTTAATAACTTGCATGTGTAGTGGCCTAAACAAATTTTGCAGTTTGCGACCTCATAGTAGAAATGCCCAAAGCGAATTCTAAAAACTAGTTCATTCTTAGGAGCCTAATAGACATGTTGCTATTAAATAAATAACTATACATAGATTCATTTTTAAAATGTAAATGACTTTCCTCCAGTGCCTATTAAAATGCGTATTATGAATTTTCAAGTGAGGTTACATAGTACGCATCATTTCTTAATCTAAATAGTCCATGAAGTCTTTTATTGTGCAGCATTTCATAGATCCTATGAGAACATGTTTGGAAAATGTTTCTCTACAAGGTCAAAATATCTAAGGGCAGGAGGAAAGAACAATAGGTAGCACTGGACAGACAAAGGCTTTAGAATCCAAGAATAGTAGAACTGTGGCATAGTAAAAATATAAGGATGAATAAAAAATTCACCAGTTGTTTCAAGACAAGCAGCCTCTCTCCTAGATTTGGGAAGCGGAACCTCCCCATAAGACACCAGCCACTCATTAGCAGGACTGGAGCCTCTGAAGTCCAAGCTACAAATCACCAAGGAGCTGAAATCCACCCCTAAGCCTCTGATTTTTAGCAGCTTATGCCTTTCCAGAAGAATTACCTTGCTTACTGAAATGGCTTCTGCCCGGGGCTGAAAAAAGTTTGAATAAAATGCATTTAGCTACTATCTGAAGATCTTAAGTCATTGAGCTAAATGTAAGAGCCTTTTGTTAAAAATCACACTCAACTAGATATTGAGGTTTATTACATACTTTCTCCAATTTCCTTTCTCCTTTTATGTAATCTCAGCTGGGCTGATTTGCCTGCATTCTTTCCAGTAGAATCTTCTTATTACTCCCAAGACACAACAGAGAATCACCAGCCCTGTAACAGAGGGGCACATGGCTGCATCTGGATTAGAAAAAAAAGGGGGGCTATTTATACCCAAATTAATAGGCAGATTTTAGCATAACACTTGCAAGGCATTCTGCAAAGAGAATGAGAGAAAAGAAAATGCTGTTCCTTTTCCATTCTTCTTTACCGTATTATTTGCCCCATAGTATGCTTGTCACATGGCCCAGAGCATTGCGATCTAATAATGATAGGCTCGGTTGCCACAGAGGGGAAAATCCAGCTGCACTGGGGCTTTCAGGGGATGTCTTAGACAGCTGGCCCATCTTTCACCCCCTGTGTGTTGCAGGGAAAACAATCAGGATTTGCTGATCTTGCTCGTACTTAATTCCTCCCAGGACTAAACCTGACTCTGAGTCAGGACCATTGAGAGCCTCTTGTCTCTCCTAAAACCAGAGGGCCAGAAAGCCTTGGACAATGAGGCCACAGGAATCTTTGATTCCACTCCAGTTGAGAGGGCTTCCAAGTTGGTGCTCAAAACGGACTATGGCCTCCTGGCCCAGCTGTAAAGAAGAGCTAAAGAGTCTGCCTCGTTCTGTACCTTTAATTAACCCCCGTGCATTATCAAACCAGTGGGAGATGCTTGCACAGGAGAGATTCATGAGTCAAAAACACTTGAACCTTTGAAATGGAAGAGTGAACGACCCCTCCATAAACCTGAAGGAGGCAAAAGAGAACACAGATTCCCTCCACACCGGTTCTCCTGAGTGTACAGGTCATTTAGCTGCTCCAGGGACATCTGCCAAGACAAACTGTCAGAGCACAGCAGAAGCACGAGCCATCTGAATCTGCTGGTGCCAGGCTCTGTCAGTGTCCTCTGCCATTCCCAGGACAAGCCCTCACTTGCCTCCACATGCACCTGGTAAGTCTCAGTGCCAGGAAGAGTAACCCAGGCCCACTCAGCCGCTGGGCATAAAAAGAAACTCTTGGCTGCTGTCAACTAATTCATTCTCCCTTTCGTCTTCCAGGACACTCAGCTGATATGAGCAGCAACTTTCAGGAGAGTTCTGAGTGTTAGAGAAAGAAGCCCGTGGCCCTCCCACCATTGTGACATGCAACAGAGCGGGGTTTCAAGCTCCTCTTCTTCCCACAGACTTTCAAACCTGGAATCCATTAAAGTCAATGAAATATGCTATGTATGTCCAGTTATACCTAAAGCTGACAACTGACTGATAGATTATCCTGTCCTAAAACGGACGTGACAAATGTCACCGTATGAACAGAGATGTCTGCCAGGGATCCACTGTGCTCACATTTCAGAGCTGGGAAGAACGTCATACGTCATCAAAGTCCTAGGAGGGAAACATTGCAGAGTTCAAAATCGTAGCACTCAACCACATATTAAGTCTCAAAGAGAAATTGAATAAACGGAACTTTTGGTGTAAAAAATATATATAGCAGACATAAAGCATCTGGAAGTTCTGGGGGTGGTTTACAAGGCATTTTGTAAAATGTCTCAAGAAGAAGGTAAGATAATGGTATCCTTCCCCTTATGAAGAAATGTTATATACTACATGGGAATTCACCTTCACAATTATTATACCAGGGAGCCACCTTCCAGGAAACAGACAAAAACAAAATGAAATACAATAAAACCCTAACAAGGTACATGTCACTATATAAAGCCATGGGTCAGAGGCAACTTCATTCAATTACTCAAAATTGGATGAGTGTTGAAGATGTTGGAAGGCCTCCATATTCTGAGAATCGTGCACCATGAAATATCTAGTAGAAGATGCTAGTGTTCCTGACCAGCAAATAAAACAGGAATAGGTCTTTTTAGAATGGACACCTAACTATGTAAGTCAGGGTAATGCAAGAAGTTCAAATAAGCCAATTCCAAAATTTCAGCAGCCTTAGAAAGTGCATTTCTCACTTAAATAGATCCCAACGTAGGTATTCTTGGTAGAGAAGCTGCTTTTTGACATTTGATGATCGAAACACCTAAGTTCCCTCCAATTTGTACATTTTCATTATTCCTCTAGAGCCTCACAACCAATTGTACTATTCTGGCAAATGGAAAAATAAAATTAAAGAACAGTAACACCCTTTCCTATTATCCCTGGCCTTGAAATAACATTATGACTTTTGTTTTGATCCCAGTGGCAAGAACTTATCATATGGCCTCCGTAGGTGCAGAGACAAGGAAATAAAATCTGGATGCAGATCTCTTTTACAGTGACAATTCAGCAATACAAAAGTCTAAGCATAAATTTTGGTTTAAACGTTGCCATCTCTGCCACGGAGATTAATACACAGAATCAAACCAGGATGATCTGACTTTGGTCAAAATACAATCAGCTACTTTGTGAAGTTAGTGTAAAGGTGGGGGGTTGCTCCCATAAAAGATAAAAATGGTATTAAAGTAAGAAATAGCCAGAAAATTCTAATTATTTAGCTTCTCTACTAGCACTAGCTCTTGTTCTCAGATTGGTGACTTCATTTTGACTAATTTTAAGCTATTAATCATTATAAGGGAATTTCCATGTAAAGCTGGCCAATAAGCACATTTTTACTTCATGAGCTTCCTTCTAAATTTGTAAGAACAATTTTTTTCAGAAAAAAAACTTTTTGAGGGGGGTATTGGGGCTTAAACCCAGGAGCATTCTACCTCTTAGCTACCCTCATCCCTTTTTATTTTCTGTTTTGAAACAGGGTTTCATTTGGTTGGTGAGAGTCTAGCTATCTGCTGAGGCTGCCCTGGAACCTGTGATCCTCCTGTGTTAACGTCCCAAGTACTCAGATTACAGGCATGCACCACAGTGCCCCGCTGAAAGTAATTTTTAAAAAGTTTCATTGTATGTAAAATAAGCAAACAGCTATAAACAATCAAACATATATGACAAGTAGTGAGAATTGGATTGATGAGGAAGATTCTAGGAGCTGACATAGCTCCTTGGTTCTTGGATAAAATCCTTAAAAGAGATTGTCCCAGAGATATTGCTTAATAAGCCATTGGCTAGCAGTGTTTGGGAGAAGAAGATGAACACTGTGATACTCAGGGGAGAAGTATTTAAGAACAAACAAGGTCGAAACCCCCTCCTCATTGTCTATTACCTTAACCCCCAGCCCAGAAGGTGATGGATGGTGAAAACAGGGGAAGATCACAGTGTAGAAATCCCAGAGCTCCTGAGACATTGCCCCAAAATCCAAGCCAACATCTTATCACTGAACATTTTGGGACCTCCAGGATTAAGGAAAGAAACAAGTGAGGTGTATAAAGGATGGCGTGTGAAGGTCCTAGATACATTTGTCGATAAATCATAGAAAGAGAGGAAATGTTAAAGAAGTAATACTTCTCCTTAGCCTCAAGGACTTATAAACAGTTGATCAATCGATCAGTCTCTCCCTCCCTCCCTCTCTCTCTTTCTCCCTCTATCTCTCTGTCTCCAAATATTATGGTCAAGCACCATACAATGACATTTTAGGTAATGATCAATGATGGGTCACATATACAAAGGTGATTCCATAATATTATAATGAAACCGAAAAACTCCTATCACTGAGTGATGTCATACCATCAAATATAGCTCAACACATTACTCCTGTCTGTGCTGATGCTGGTGTAAACAGGTTACTTCAGGACCAATCCCATAAAAGCATAGCATATATAATTATGTATATAGTACATACATGATAATGATAATAAATTACTGGTTTATGAATTTATTAAACCATATTTTTAATTGCTACGTCAGAGTATACTTCTATTTATTAAAACAAAAGTTTCCTGTAAAGCAGTATGCGATGTTACACTGACAGAAGCTTCACATATGTTGTGCTTCTGACTGTATCAAGAAGCCACATCCAGTGACTGACCTACACCATCTGGGTCTGTGTATGTCATGCTATGATGTTCCTCCAGGGACAAAATGGCCCAAGGATGCATTTTGCAGAACTTGTCCTATCACTAAGTAATTCATGACTATAATGATAAAAAAAGATATGTACAATCAAAGGAGAAGAGTAAGAGTTAAACACACACACACACACACACACACACACACACACACACACACACACCAAACACAAACTGAGTTCCAGGAGGAAGTGGAAAGGATCCTCCAATTCAGACTTCATAAAACTCCCACAGAGTTAGAGTCCAATAAACATGTGTTCACAATAAATGTCACGAAACTGAGAGGCAAAATGCCACCATTAGTGAAAGTCACGGAGAAACAAGAGTAGCCAGCACCCCAACCAGACCAACAGAGTTCAGATACAGGAATCATCAGGTATATGTTATATGCAATAATGTTTTCATATGTTTAATGAACTTGAGAAATAAATTTCTAAAATAAATGAAGGGTAATAGACTTTTACTAAAAAAGAAAAAAAAAGCTTAAAGCAGAAAGAAAATAGCAGAAAAAGCCCTGACATACAGAAAAGATTGAGTCAAGTAATAGACTCTTACTAAAGAAAATTTTTAAGCATGCATTTTAAGCAGAAAGAAAATAGCAGAGAGAAGCCCTGGCATTCAGAAAGGAACATGAGTGAAGGTGTGAAAATATGTATAAATTTAAATAAAGGCTGACTCTACAAAACAATAATAAAGCATCTAATTTATGATACTAATAAAATAGAGAGAGCTAAAAGGGGGCCATCTAGAACATAGTTAAAGTTAACTAGAATTAAACCATTCTAAGGTCCCATATTATTTGAAAAGAAGGTAAAAATACTAATTAACTTTACATTGCTAAGTATACATTTTGAAAATTCTAAAGGTCGCTTCTAAAACAACAGAAACAAAATAAGTATCTTCTAAACTAGGAGAAAGGAAAGAAATGCTCAAGCTAATACAGATAAAAGTAAGAAAGCAGAGAAAAACAGCAAAAGCAAATAAAGAGAAAGCACAACAAAACACAAGATAAATTTAAGTAGACCAGTAATTAAAATAGATTAAAATAGAATCTCTATTTAAAATGTCTATTTTTAATTGTCGGAATTTTTTAAAACTATCTAGTGTCATCCAAGAGATGTACCTAAAACATAGACACAGAAATGTTGAAAGAAAAAATTTATAAAATAAGCAAACATTAAGAGAAAAATAGTATAACTGTGTCATATCAGGCAAAAATAGACTTTAAAGCAAAAGGCATTACTAAGGTTAAAGAGAATTGTTGCCTAATGATGAAACGTTCACTTCTAAAATATATTTTATATTTGAATATGCCCAATAAAATAGATAAGTGCATAAAGCAATGACAGAAAGGAAGAAAGGGAGGAAGGAAAGGGGGGAAAATAAAGGGAAGGGAAGGGAAAGGGAGGGGAGGGGAGGAGAGGAGAGGAGAGGAAAGGAAAGGAAAGGAAACTATATGGAGAAATAAATCTACCAAATCACAACCATAAAGATATGATGATGGCTGGCTGCCAAGACTGGCCCTGAGCAGGACAGGTGGTCCAAATCCAGTATCCCAAAGAAGTAGAGAGATCAGGAATGATACAGGAGAATGCTTATACCAAGAAAATTCAATCTGATAAGCTAATAAAGCACCCCAGATGAAGCCAAGTAAAAGCTGGTCCTGAAAGGCAATATAAAATAAAGGCTTTGACTTCAGACATTCGTGGGGTTGAATCTGACATCTGCTACCGTAACTAGCTCAACTAGTGTGACCTTGGGTAAATTACTTCCCTCCTCTTAGCCTCACCTCCCTTGTCTGTAAAATAAAGAGAATAATCTTGCTCACCCAATTAAGTTTCATACTATTTGCCAAACACCCATAACAGTTCTTAGTACAGAGTTGGTGCTTGATAAATCACACTTGACATTACTCAAAAAATTCTTAGCTTCACCAGATGAGTCAAAGACTGCTGCTGGGTGTCTTGCCCTTGCTCTTAGTTGGTTTTGGAATGAACAGGGCTGAACCCATAGGGGTAAAATATTCCTTATGCCCCTATAAGGAGCTGGGTAAGTTAGGGCAGACATAATGCCTCTTAGCCTCAGTTTTGTCATCTGTACAATAAAGGATTTGATCAGACAATCTCTAAGGACGTGGACCTTATAGCTCATAGATCTAAAGCTCTCTGATCTGTGAACCAAGTATAATGTGTATTCTGTGTTTGGAACTGAAGTATTGTTGGATCAGCTGGGAATAGCTAAAGCCATGTCACCTATTGATTGATACAAAGGGTGATGGTAAAAGACCTTGGATGAAGAATACAATCTAAATTGATATTTGTGACACCAAATGGAATGTAAAGATTTAATGGCTTATCCTCTGGATCCAGGACCTCTTAGAATCATACATTATTGGAATTTAAAGGAGCCTTGGAAACCAGCTAGTCAAATCTTCCAACTAGTGGAGAAATCACTACTGTGTCACTCCCACAATGTTTACAGCCTAGTCTGACTACATCTGATGAGTAACCTCACTCCCTAGCAAGAGGTCTTTTCTCTTTTTTGAAATTCTGTGGTCAGACCACTCCTCTATGTTTATCTTGAGACCAAAACATTTTTGCACCCAAAGCTTCTCATCCTGGACATAGTGGCCCTTCATGTTTGAAGACACCTATTAAGTTTCTCCCTTAAATTTTTGCTCCAAGCTATACATCCTTAATTGGTTCAATCGTTATTCATATAAAAGCTTCCAGACCTCACAGCATCCTGAGAGCCTTCCATGGGGCCACTTTGCAGCTCAGAATGTAGCCCCTGGATTGAGTAGGATGTTCCAAATGTGGTTCAAGAAAGAGCACCTATCCCTAGTGAGTGGGATACAAGACCCTTGCTAATGATGGCAAAGATTGGCTTCCTGTCTGAGAAGTCTTCCTTTATTTATTGGCTCATCTCACACTCACTTCTTATGCCAAGACCTAGGCTCCAAAAGCAATGATTTGCATTTGTTTTAAGTTCTATGATTTCTTTCTTCAAATGAGACTGTACAAGTTTCAGTAAAGAAAACAGAACCAAAGGAAGTGTGCCGACTGTGACCTGCGCCCTTGGATCTCTGCCTACCCTCTGGCCACCCCATTGCTCTTTGAGGAAGCTTCTACGAACTTGCCCAGAATGCTCTAAGAATCCATGGAGCACAGTTCAAAAATCAGTGAGAAGTCTGATCTCTCCGTGTCCCACAAGCCTGAAATCTAAAATTCAGGGCAGAGGAGGACTCAGTTTTCTCATATGAACTCTTGCCGTGGAGTATAACATCATAGTGGCTACCAACATTGGATCACACCTCAGCTCTTAACACTTCATGGATATTTGATGTCGGGGAAATTTGGGTATTGCTTCCTCATCTGTATGCTGGAAAACTAACTGCTCTTACCTCACATGGATGTTGTGAGGATTAGATGGTTTACCATGGAGAGAACCCTTAGAAAAGCATCTGATACTTACTAAACTTCGTATTAGAAAGCCCTTAGAATACCACCTGGTACTCACTAAGCCTCATATAAGATGCCAGCTCAGGCCTCCTCAATCTTGACTCAGATAATTAAATTTTTAAATATGAATTCAGGATATGAAGTTTTTCTAAATACAACTTTTTTCTTTCTGGTGTGGACCTAGCATTCAGGATTCAGGCTCAACATAACTTTGAATCTTGCCCTCATCTTTTCCATTACCTATCTCTCCCAGGACCATGGCACCTGCATTTCTGATAAGCAAAACTCCTGTGCTTCCATCCAGGTCACCAAAATCAGATCTGACTTTATTGGAGAGTCATGGCTCCAGAGATAACATGGTCCTATTAAGCCCCAGGGTCCATGGAAATCATAAAGGTAGTACCTGGTTAAAACTTAATAAATCCCAATTTGGATTTTCAGAAGTCAAGCATTATGAAAATAAAGCATAAATGAGCATATTGTTCATCGTAATTAATTAGAAGTATGGAAGATCTTAGAGACTAGGAACTACCAAAGCTTTGAAACAGCTCAGTCCATTTTGGAATTGCCTGGGAAACAAAGAAAATCTGAAAACCCCAACTGATAAACCACAAAACCTTAAGGAGATTTCTGGGGAGAAATGAGTTTTTGTTTCTTAACAGACTCCAGGGCTCCATCAAGTGCAAAATCCTCAGCACCATGAGGGTAAATCTTAGCTCCCTAACAAGGCTCCCAGCGTTTTTTCACAACTTTGACCCACCTGCTTCTCCCACGAACAACGCCAGTCACAGAAAATGTGTTGTTTTTTCCTTGAATATACCATATACTTTTACACCTGTGCTATCTGATCTGTTATTCCATCTACTTATTAATATTTCCCCATTTCTCTCCATGGCTTTCATTCACTCAAAGACTCAGTTCAAGTGTCACTTCTGCAAAATTTACTCCAATTCCAAAACCATTGTTCCTTCCTCTGTGTTTCCCATTTGATTTGGTAATTCCTCTTTTAACGCCCTCACAATTTATTATCATGAGCAATCATTTCCAAGTGTACTTCATGGGCAACAGCAAGCTTAGAGACATTGTATGATACCTCAACTAACCCCCTCAGTTGTAGACACACTATGGAACTTACATACATTTTTAGCACTTATGACAGTATTTACCTACCCTGAATAGTACTATTTCTATGAGAAAATGTGAACAGTGTTCTAAATAGAAAAATTTCAGCCAGACTTAGTGGTGCATGCCTGTAATTTCAGTACTTGGGAGAATAAGATCAGAGAATCATAGGTTTCAGGCCAGCCTCAGCAGTTTAGAGAGACTCTCAGCAACCTAGTGAGAACCTGTTCCAAAAAGCAAATGAAAAGAGCTGAGGGTATGTAATGCCCCTAAGTTCAATCCCCAGCACTGCATAAGTACATACATTCCTATAGATCCATATACCTATATACCTATACATCTATATGCTTATATACATGCATACATACATAACATACATACATACATACATACAAATTTCAAGTTAACATTAGGGGCACAATCCTATAACTGATTCATTCTTTCATTCAACAAATATTGAGCTCTTACTGTATATCAAGCATTGGTTTAGCTACAGGGAGTATAACTATAAGCAAAACATTCAGCTATCTTACCCTCATAGACCTTGTATTCTGGTGGAGAAGATAAACAAGGTCAAATAGGTAAAATATATGATATGTTTTAAAATGACCATGATAAGGAGAAAAAATAAATCACACTAGAGCGAAAGAAACGTCAAGGGAAAGGGTTGCAATTTTATATAAGGTGATCAAATTATAAGAGAAATGAATAAGTGGATAGCTGGGAGAGAGCATGCCAGGCAGAGGAAACCACAAGGTCAACACCTAGAAGACGAAGACTGCCTGGTATGCTCAAGAGCAGCAGTGAGGTGATGTGGTTAGAGTGAGAAGAACAAGGAGGAAAAGAAAAGTAACTGAGGACCAGGTCACAGAGACCTTTGTGTGTGACTTTGATGAGATATAAGCCAATGAGAGAAAGAGGCAGAAGAATGATTTGATCTGTTAGATATTTTCATAGGGTTCCTCTAGCTGTTCTGATAAGAATAGGCTGAGAGTGAAGGAGTGGATAAAAACAGAAAAAGAAAGACACCAGTTAGGAAGTCACTGGAATAACAAGTGAGACATGATGAGGATGGTGAGAAGTGGTTCAATATTTGGAGAATTTTTTCAGGATTTGCAGATGGATCTGAGGAGGGTTTTAAGAGAAAGAGGAACTAAGGCTTCACACTGTTTTCTTTTTGTTTTACCCTAGAAATTTCAAGAATGAAGTTGCATTTACTGAAACGGAGAAAGGTCTAGAGAATAGGTTTGGAGACAGAATTTTTAACCCCAAATAGACATCTAGGTGGAGACCTTAAGAAAATAGCAGTATACGATCATCTGGATCATGGAAGATATGCAGTTTGGAGATACAAACTTGGATGATCTCTATAAATAGATGTTATTTGAAGCCTTGAATCTAGACTAGATTACCTATTGAGTGACTATTGTCAAAATAAAGAAGACCAAGGACTGAGCAGCAGGGTACTCAAATATTTAGAAGACAAAGAAAAAAAGAAGAACAACAAGAAAAAATCCCACTACTTGGGATGCAGAGACAGGAGGGTCACAGGTTTGAGGCTGGTCTCAAAAACTTAGCAAGACCCTGTTATCAAATAAAAAGGATTGGGGATATATCTCAAAGGTGGAATACCCCTGGCTTCAAGAAGAAGGAGAAGGAGGAGGAGGAGGAAGAGGAGAAGGAGGGTGAGGACAAGGAGGAAGAGGAGGAGGAGGAGGAGGAGGAGGAGGAGGAGGAGGAAGAGGAAGGAAAAAGAGATAACTGAGAAGGAGCACTTGAAAAGGCAGGAGGAAAACCAACCACTTATGTGTGGTTTCTGGAAACCAAAAGGAGAAAAAGCTTCACAGAGAAGGGAATGCTCAGCTGTGTGTCAAGTGCTATTGAGACTCTAAGTAAGATTATATGGAGAATAACCATTATTAGGCAACATGGAAATCACAGGAAACCTTGACAAGTACAGTTTCAGAAGAATAGTAGAGATAAAGACTTGATTGGGGTTCATTCTTATAAGGATGGGAGGAGAGGATTAAAGTAATTAAAGTATTAAAACATTTTGCAGTAATGAGAAGGAGGTAATAGAGTTAACTATAATGAGAATCAGGATCAAGAGAGGCTTGCTTTCTTCCTTCGAAGATAGAAGATGTACAATGAGATATTTGTATACTTTTAGAGATATTCAATTGACAGGGAAGATTGCTGATGGGGGAGAAGGGGAAGATAGTAGAGTAAATCACCAGGGATCAGCGAAGTGGACAACATTCAGACCTGGGAAAGGTCATATAAACAAGTTACTGGACCAAGAATGTGAAATGAAGGCAAGGATCAGGGCTGGGCTGAGGTCTGAGGCCAAGTCAGTAATATGCAGGCCAAGCACAAGTAAGCAGTAGGACCAGAGTCAAGGGAGTGACCTGAGACCACATCTGGTAGGTTAGCATATTAGTCAGGCATCTCTACAGAGGCAACACCAATAAGATATATTGTTGTGTAAGACATAATGATGGTTCAGTCAACAAAAGGCTGCATATACAATGGCAGTCCCACAAGGTTTTAATGTCTAGTGATGACTAGTCATCTTTGCTTGTGTAAGTATAGTCTATGATGTTCACGGAATGACAAAATCACCTAAGGACACACTTCTCGAATAGGATCCCATTCATAAGAGATAGATGACCATGTATAGGCATATAAGAAAGAATATATAATGGGAGTTGACTCTAGCAGTTGTGGAAACTAAGAAATCCCAAAGGACGCTATCTGAAAGTTGAAGCCAAAGACATGAGAACACAGGACCTTCTGGTGAAAGTCTCAGAGTCTAAAACCAGGGAGTCTGGAATTCTGACATCTGAGAAAAGAAGAAGACAGATGTTCCTGCCTCAGAATAAAAAGAGTGGATTTACTTTTCCCTTGTCTTTTTATTCTATCCAGGTCTTCAATCAATTGAATACAGTCAGTCCACACTCCACACTTGGGAGGGCAGATGCAGTCTACTGATAATAATGCTAATCTTTTCCAGAAACACCCTCACAGACACACCTAGAAAGAATGCTTTACCAGATACCTGGCTATCCATTAACCCAGTCAAGATGACACCTAACATTAACCATCACAGTTACTATAAAGTCAAACCAAGGAATCTATAAAGTAAACATTGAGGGACCTGTGAAATGGCACAGAGACTATTTCGTTGGGCCAGGACTCCTTTTTGAGGACCTGTCATCCTATACCATAACTTTTCTTCCTCCAGTTCCTAGATTTGATGGCCAATCATCATATCTGAGAAATCATCTTTAGCATATATTAATAGTTATATTTTTATACAAAAAGTATTTTTGAATGTGTAGTATATCAACACCTCTGAAATTCAATTAGTTCTTCCATAAAGTCTCATGGAAAACCAACAAACACAACCACACAGTGATCAATACCAGGATGGCAAACTGTTCGCCAAACCATCCTCAGTTTTCTGGGCACTCACCTTGCTATCTTTTCTACCTCATCTCATGTAGATGAGATCATATGACATTGAAATCTTTGGTATTGCAAGACAGAAACAGCCTGAATCTGAATCCCTGGAAGGCATCCACATGAGAGGACCAACAGACCAGCATCAGGTGCTGATGAGAACAAGAAATACATCTTAGTTGTATTAAGCCACGAATGCTTATTTTTCCCCCACAGCGTAGCCTGACAAGACTCTAACAAAACACAGACACACCAACTTACTGGAGGTAACCAGTTGGCCTATAAATGCCAATCTTTTCAGTCATTGTGAGCTTTCACAGATGCTTAAATAACACGTTCCCTTAGGACATAAAACATAATTTGATCCACCACAATTTGGTTTTCACATAGCACATCTGGTTTTCAGGAACACATCTGTGCAAATCGAGTTATACCTATAATGATATTGTATTTGCATCTGAGAAACCTGAAAGAGAAGACTGACTGCAGGTTAAATAAAAAGTGCCTAGGTCTATCTTGATTTCCTCTCCAGGCTTCTGTGATAACATATGTGAGCACCCTGCCAGTAATTAGATTCTAAATGTGTCTTCACTGTAATGATCCAGGTGGCATTAGAATGATTTTTTAAAGCACTTTTCTATAAGGTTACAGTACATGATTTTGGGGGGGGGCTTTTAATTAAAACTCTGCATGGTGAATAATGCATCTGATTTAGAAGTTCAAATTTTCTAACAGTTCCTCTCCCCTCAACTTGTCTAAGAAAGCCAGTCTAGCTGATTCAGGCAATTGTGTTTCCTTATAAAATACTGTCCCTAAAGACTCCTTTATAGCCACTCAGAGCCAGCATACAGTCAATTATTAAGGTTTCTACCTGTATTGCTCAGTCTGCACTTTCCACCTTAGCTCTGCCCCTATTAATCTGCTCAGTAATCACTGTGCTGTTTTTGAGGCCGGGATAGGGATTGTTGAAGTGTCTGTTGGATTCTGTTTGGTAGCTTAGTGCCACCATCAACATTTTCACTGCTATAAGCCAAAATGACTGACCACACAACTTAAGAGAAAGATTTATTTGCTCATAGTTTTTGGAGATTCCAGGTTCAGTCCTTGTTAGGCTAGGTCTGCGGATGGCAGGGAACAAAAGGATGGAGAGAGTAAGACTCTGCTCTCACACGAAGGCCAGAAGAAGAGAGCAAGTAGGCAAGGGGACAGTTCCTAAACCCACACCCCCAAGGGATCCACCTTCTCCTGCCACACTCCACCTGCTCAGGCTGCCACCCAGTATATCCATTACAGTGGATTTACACACTGATGAGGTTATTATAACCCTTTGACGTTGATTAGATCAACTCCAAACATTAATGCAGAACTTCTTCAGGGGACATTCTACACCTAATTCCACAACACTTAGCATTGGAGGAGAGCAGAAATGATGGCAGCAGGCTGGTGTTTGGGTTTTGGACATACCACCTAGGCCAGATGCTGAAAAGAAGGTGCCTGGAACGTGCCCTGCATCATGAACCACTTCCTGAAAGTACTTTCTACTTCATTGATAAAATGACAGGATTTATTAACCAGAATTTATCTCTACTGGTTCTTTTATCACTGGCAATAAGTTTCTGTAACAGCATCACTGTCCCAAATATTTGTTAAAGGCTTAAACAGTCTCAAATGTGTGCTCCTTTATTTAATTTACAGCTGTTTCTGAAAATGCACCATTCAGTGTTAGATGAAACCGCTTATGCCTCCCGTCATATTTCACATTTTGTTTTATGCTTTGGTAGATTTCATGGTGATCTCTTTTTAACCGATAAAATTTGTTTTAGGGAAGAAGTTACATTTTTCTCTAAATGTAGAAAGAATGTAGACTGCAGAAAGAAACCTGTATCATAAAACCTTTTTCCGGGATGACATGTCTACAGTGGGTCCTGCAAGCCCTTTAAAAATAATACGTGGGCCTCTTAATTCTCACAACAGCTGTTTTCATTATCTCATGGTCTCATTTTACAAAATGGCCTGTTTGACCTGGCCTCAGTTTACCTCAGTCTCCATCCTGACTGCTACTTGAAAACTCTAAGTTTGGGCAAATTTCTCACCTTCTCTGAGCCTCATCGTTTTCATCTCTGAAATGGGGCAAGCGATACTTGTCCACAGGGTTTCTCTAAAGAGTCAACAAAGTACCCATGTAAAACTGCCTAGCACTGAGCTTGGCCCAAAGGAGTCAGCTAAGCTCTCCACTTAGAATCTTTAGGGTATGGAAGATCCATCCAACATGACAGTCCATGAGATCATGAATCATGTGGAGTTTCCTGAGGTGAAGGGATATGGACACGTCCAAGCAACTTGCCAGACCTTCTGTCCATTTAATATTCACCTGATCTCATAATTATTACTATTATTATTATTATTATTACAATTTATTATTATTATTATTGGGATTGAACTGAGGGGCATTCTACCTCTGAGCTATACCCCCCAGCCTTATTTTATTTTTTATTTTGAAACAGGGTCTCACTAAGTTTCTTAGGGTCTCAATGAGTTTGCTGAGGCTGGCCTCAAGTGCCTCCTCTCTCAGCCTCCCAAGTACCGAGATTACAGGCACATGCACCACCATGCCCAGTTGCTTTACCTGATTTATGCAATTACTGTTACAACCTACCTCTGTACAGTGCTCACTTCTAAGTAATACAAGCAGGTCAGTTCAGTTGCTACTATTTTGTTTTGCAACTTTTTATTTCCTTTCCCCACCAAGAAAGAACCTCATAAATTCCCCATTAGAGTTGTGAGTCCTGTTTTTTCCCCCCACCTCTTCCTCACTCAGTGCCAACAGAGCATAAAAGGTACCAAGCAAGACCTTGATTTTAACTCCGATTAAACTATTTCAGACTGGGGTGAGGATGGCCCTCAGCTAGTTTTGCTGAGAGAACTGTCTTGGAAGAACCCATGTTTGTAGTACAAAGGAGTATTCTTCCCTGTAAGAATGCATTTGCTGCCACATTCAGGGACTGTAAAGAATCCCTAGGGCTCAGGACATTGAGATTAAAATGCAGAATGACATTAAGCCCTCCTCTGGGTAAGATGGCACTTTGAAATGGGAAACAGGAGCCTTTGATCTAACCTGCATGTACTTGATACACAGTCCCCCAATACAGCTAAACCAGCACCTATTGGGGAGGGGGTAGGAAACAGGGCAACAGTGAGCCTCGTTGAAATGAGTTTAAGTAACTCATCTCTTCTCTCTTTCTCACCATTCTTCACCATGCGAGTGGCTTTCAAATTCTATTAGCTATATAACCCACAGTTAAGAGTGACAGTTTACTTTGCAACCCAGTACACACACACACACACACACACACACACACACACACATACCCAGACACACACCCCTATCAAAAACACAAGGCAATAATTCTTGTCTTTAGTATATACAATATGCTTTATTTTATTTTCTACTCTATTACATTCTAATGCTGGTCATGACCTATCATATTGATTTTATGATGCTAATGGGTCACAGCCTGTAGTTTTAAAAACACTGATCCAGGTATTTAATAAGGAGCTACTAGCCTAGAAAATGTGTAAATGAGGACCATACTTCAGCATACATGGGAGATTTCAGTTGTGTTACAATTATATGGACAGTTCGGGGTAAATAGAAGAGATGCACTTTAACTTATTCCTCCTAATAAATATGTCTGAAAATCCTGGAAATTACATATACAATAAACATAAGAAAACTCCAAAAGGTATAGAAAAAAAGGCAGACCGGCTAGGAACCTTGCAGACAAAGGAATAATAGGCTGGAGAGTTCTGGGTTTTCTTTTTCCTGATCTATGTCAGATTTTAGCTGAAGAAGCCAGCAACCCAGAAATGCCAATAAGTGCAGACAAAATTCAACTCTCTCTAAAGGAGCAAGAGAAGAGAAGCCTACCCAGCAGAAAACTTAGACAAGAACCGTTGTATACCAGTCAAATACAACAGTTATAGCTGTGGCCTCACTCCCATTCACGCCATCAAAGTCCAAGTAGAAAGCCCAGGCAAGACATCCTAACTCGAAGAAGACTGAGTAGGGTGGGGACTTCTATCCCTACTGGTGGATTGGTAAGGTGTTCCTCCCACACCTGTCTACAGCATCAGTGGAGATGTTGTGAGCAGCCTGGGCTTCTGCCTCCCCCCAGCAATACCAAGAAATCCCTGGCCAACTGGAGGAGAGTCAGAGGAAGCTACGTGGAGAGGGTCAGGACTTTCACTGCTGCCCAGGGGTAAGAAGGTCACTTTTAGTGTGCTATCAGAAGAGGCCATATGAGGAGTAGTGACGAGAAGCTTCCGGATTTTGCCTCTGAGATATCAGAGGTGAGCCTTAACACCAACCCCTTCCCAGCATTAATAAAGAATCTCCTCATCAAGGATCAATTGAGACTGAGTATGGAACCTGGATTCCTAGCCTCACTTGGCAATAAGGAGTTAGTGAACCCCCTTCTTCTTCCAGAGGGATATCATAGAAAACCAATTAAAATCAAGCTTTAAATAAGATCTATAGTTACAAAACATAACACCCCAAAGATCCAGGTTTAAGTAAAAAGTCACTTATACCAAGAAGCAGGAAGACCTCAAATACAATGAAAAACAAAAAACAAGATAGATAATTATAGATGTCATCACTAAGATAGCAGAGACATTAGAACCTTATGACAAAGAATTTATGTAGTCAGTTATTTACTTGTTTCTTTATTGCAAAGCCCAGGGCTTCGCGCATGTCAGGCAAGTTTTCTACCTCTCAACCACATCCTAGCCCTCTGACAAAGAGTTTACAGGAGTCATCATTTATTTATGCTCTAATTTTTATTATTTCCTGCCTTCTGCTGGCATTGGGGTTAGTTTGTTTCTGTTTTTCCAGGGCTTTGAGGTACATTATTAGATTACTTATTTCAATTCTTTCTGTTTTTCTTATGTGGGCACTTAATGTTATAAATTTTCCTCTTAACACCACCTTCAGGGTGTACCATAGATTTTGATATATTGTGTCTATATTTTCATTTGGTTCTAGGAATTTTTTAAATTTAATTTCCCCTCTTATTTTTTCTTTGATCCAGTCTTCATTTAGTAATTTAGCATTCAATCTCCATGTATTTTTGTATTTTCTCTGGATCTTCATGTTGTAGATCTCTACTTTCAAACCACTGTGGTCTGATAGGATGCAAGGAATTATATTGATATTTTTGGTACTTGTTTTATGGCCTAAAATATGGTCTATTTTGGAGAAGCTTCCATGGGCAGCTAAGAAGAATGTATATTCAGCTGTTGCTGAATGGAATATTCTGAAAATGTCAGGTCAAATTGGCTTATAGTATTTTAGGTCTGAGGTATCTTTATTACTCATTTGTCTGGATAACTAATCTAATAGTAAAATTGGTGTGTTGAAGTCTCCTAGAATTATTGTATTGTGGTCTATTTTGGATTTTCAAGCCAAGAAGAGTTTGCTTTTCATAGGTTAATGCACTAATATTAGGGGCATGAATATTTAATAACAATCCAAAAGATCAACAAAACAAAAGCTAGTTTTGGAAAGGATTAATAAGATTGACAAACCCTTAGCCAACCTAACAAAAATAGAGAACAGACCAAAATCTCAATGATAAAGGATGAAAATGAATATATATACCACAGATAATGTGGAAATCCAAAACGTTATTCAGAAGTATTTTAAAAATGTATACTCCAATAAAATAGAAAACTTAGAGTAAATTGATGATTTCTTACACACCTGCAACTTACTTAAACTGGACTATGAAGACAGAGAAAACCTAAACAAACCAATAGGAAGCAAAGAAATCAAAACAGCAATATAGGGTCTCCCATCAAAGAAGAGTCCAGGCCCAGATGGATTCCCAGCTGAATTCCACAAGACCATCATAGAAGAACTAACTCCAATTCCCCTCAAATTATTCTGTGAAATAGAAAAAGAAGGAAAAATACCAAATTTACTCTATGAAGCTAGCATCATCTTAATCCCCAGATCAAATAAAGATGCCACAAGAAAAGAAAATGACAGACCAATATCACTGATGAACATAGATGCAAAAATTCTCGACAAAACATTAGCAATTTGCATTCAAAACTACATCAAGAAAATAGTTGACCATGGCCAAGTAGGCTTAATCCCAGGGATACAAGGTTGGTCCAACATTTGCAAATCAGTAAATATAATTTACCACATTAATAGAGTTAAGAACAAAAAAATCACATGATTATACAAATAGAAACAAAAAAAATTGACAAAATCCAACACCCTTTCATAAAAGAAATTCAGAAAACAACCCCATCACAATAACTTCAAAGAGATAAAAGTATCTAGAAATAAATTTAACCAAGGAGGTGAAAGACCTCTATAATGAAAATTATAAACCACTAAGGAAAGAAATCGAAGAAGATTTTAGAAGATGGAAAGACCTCCATGCTCTTGGATAGGCAAAATAATTATAGTCAAAATGGTCATACTTCAAAAGCTACCTACACATTCAACAAAAATCCTATCAAAATACCATCATAATTTTTCATAGACTTAAAGAAATCAGTTATAAAATTCATATTGAAAAGCAAAACACCCAGAATAACCAAAGCAATTCTCAGTAATAAGAATCATGCCAAAGGATCACAATACCTGACTTCAAACTGTATTACAAAGTGATAGTAATAAAAAAACAGCATAGTATTGGCACAAAAACAGACACACAGACCAATGGAACAAAATAGACGACTCAGAAACAAAGAGCTATTTCTATAGCCAGTTGATCATTGATAAAGTTGTCAAAGACATACACTGGAGAAAGGACAGCCTTTTCAACAAATGTTATTGGGAAACTGGCTAATCCACATGTAGAAAATGGAACTACACCCTAAACTCTTACTCTGCACAAAAGTCAACTCTAGATGGTTCAAAGACCTAGAAATTATACAAGAAACTTTGAATCTGCTAGAAGAGGGTATAAGACCAACACTCCAACATATAATAACAAGTAGAAACTTCTTCAATAGGACCCCAAAAGCTCAGGAAATTAAAACAAGAATTAATGAATGGGATAGCAATAAATTAAAAAGCTTCTATGCAGCAAAGGAAACGATCAAGATTCTATAGAGAAAGCCTACAGAATGGGAGAAGATCTTCACCACCTACCCATTGGACAAAGGTCTAATATCTAGAATATACAAGGAAGGTAAGAAGCTTAACACTACAAAAAAATTTTTAAATGGGCAACTGAACTGAATAGACACTTTTCAAAAGAAGAAATGCAAATGGCCAACAAATATATGAAAAATATTCAGCATCTTTAGCAATTAGGGAAATACAAATAAAAACTACACTGAGATTCCATCTCACTCCAGTTAGGATGGCAATCATCAAGAACACAAATAATAATAAATGCTGTCGAGGATGTGGGGAAATAGGAAACCTATGACACTGTCGGTGGGCTTAGAAGATTGGAAATGGAAGTACCATATGACCCAGCAGTAGGGATCCTGAGCATCTTCTCAAAGGGAATGAAATCAGAATATTATAATGATACTTGTATATCCATGTTCATAGCAGCACAATTTACAATAGCTAAATTATGGAACCAGCCTAGGTGTCCATCAATAGATGAATGGATCACAAAACATTGGTATATACACACAATGGAATTTTACTCAGCCATAAAGAAGAACAAAATCACAACATTTGCAGGAAAATGGATAAACTTGAGATTATACTAAGTGAGTATAACCAGTCCAAACAGACAAGTAGATGTATGTTCTCTCTTATATGTGGAAGCTAGAGATATATTTGGAAATCAGGCAACAACAGATAGATAAGCAGAGACGCCAGGGGAACAACTGAGGGGGATTAGGGAAAGGGGGACAAAGTCAGGAAGAATGCAATAGTAGAAATAATGCTGTGAATATATACAGAATTGCCAGTTCCAATCTCAAAGACTTGCAGTATGCTGGGGTGCTGTGGGGAGGGCACCAAGAGCTGTGTGCATGTATTTTTCTGACACTATGCACCCCAATGTGATGTAAAATTACAATGCACCCAATAAAAAAGAAGAAAAAAAACTGAACATGAATCTAATCAAACCAATTGGGAAAACAATTATGTTTTCTCTCTATGTAGAAGCTAGATAGGGTAACAGCAAGTAGAAGAATAGAGACTCTAATGGAGAGGGTTTAGGGGGAGGGAGGTGGGGCAGAGACTTAAAGAATGTAGCAATTGAAATAGTGCTGTGTACTCATATAGAGTTACCAATTCCAATCTCAAAGACATGTACCGGGATGAAGATAGAGAGGGTGGGATCCCGAGGCAAGTGCTCCGAGAGTTGTGTGCATGTGTGTTCTTATCATGCTGTGCCGCCGTATGGGGAATAATCACAATTCACCCAATAAAAGTGCTAAAAAACAAAATGGTTTCTATTCGTAGATGATATGATGGCTTACATGGAAAATCCCAAGGAGCTCTTTTCAAAAGCATTTAGCCCCCAGAACTAATAGGTGAGTTTGAGAAGGTTAGAAGATACTAATAAAAAACACAAAGATCAATTATATTTCTAGCTACTGGCATTAAAGATGTGTACATCAAAACTAAGAATACAATTATATTACAGTCACTCAAAAAATCTAATGAAACATATACTGGATTTGTTTGTTAAAGACTAAAAAAAAAATGCTGATAAACCAAAGATCTAAATAAATGGAAAGAAATATTGTGTTCATGGTTTGAATGACTAGACAGAAAAGATGTCAATTCTCCCTAAATTTACATGCAGATTAAATGGAATTTCTATCAAAAATCAGCAAAATATTTTTTTAACTTATAGACAAGTGTATTGTAAAATTCATATGGAAAGGTAAAGAAATAAGAATGGCCAGTTTTTTTAAATAAGAATAAAATGGCAGGAATCAATCCACCTGATTCTAGAACCTAGTATACAACTACACTAATCAAGACTGTGTGGTCTTGGTGCAGGAATAGAAATACATAGGTTGATGAAACATATAGAACACAAATATATGCTCACATAAATATGTCCAACTTATATCTGACAAAGTAATTCAATGGAAGAAAGATGGTCTTTTAAATAAATGTTGCAAATAACAACAACAAAAGAATCAATACATTTATACAAAAAAACTCAAAATAGGTCAAAGACTTAAATGTAAAATGTCAAACTAACTATAAAGTTATGTTACAGAACAACATAGGAACATCCTCAGGATCTAGGGCTAGGAAAAGGCTCTTAGACTTAACACCAAAGCATAATAAATAAAAGAAAAAATATAAATAGGATTTTATCAAAATTAAACATGTGCCTTCTTCAAAAACCTCGGTTAAGAGAATAAAAATACAAAGCCGGGCGTGGTGGCGCACGCTTGTAATCCCAGCATTCGGGAGGCTGAGACCGGAGGATCCGGGTTCGCGGCCAGCCTCAGCTACCTAGTGAGGCACTCCGCAACTTAGTGAGACTCGGTTTCAAAATAAAGAGTAAAAAATAGGGCTGGGGGTGTAGCTCGAAGGTAGAACGCCTCTGAGTTCAATCCCCAGTAC
>PVLC010001780.1:0-90747 GCA_004027655.1 Graphiurus murinus | reverse complement strand
TACAAGATACATACTGGGAGACATATGTGCAAAGCACATATCCAATATGAAGAACACAGAGTATCCAGAATATATAAGCAACTCTCAATTCAATAGTAAAAGAAAAGAATGCAATTAAATAATGGGACAAAGATAGAAAGAGCCAGGTGTACTTGGGAGACTGAGACAGGAAGATGGCAGGGTCAAGGCAAGGCTCAGCAACTTAGCGAGGCCCTCAGCAATTTAGTGAGACCCTGTTTCTAAATAAATAAATAAGGCTGGAGGTATAGCTCGGAGGCAGAATGCTCCTAGGTTCAATCTCCAGTACCAAAAAAAAAAAAAAAAAAAAGATATTCTACTAAAGAAGAAAAATACGATGAATGAGCATATCACAACCACAATGAGCTCGTCACACACACATCAACCTGCGACAACACCAGAGGCTGGTGAGAGGGACAGGAGTGGATCAGGCACGCGGTGCTGGCTGGGAAGGACAAGGTTGCAGCTACTCTTGGCACATCCTTAAACAAGGAAACATGCAACTCATACCACCCAGCAACCGTACTCCTGGGCATTCATCCCAGAGAAATGGAAACATATGTTCACATGAAAACCTACATAAATGTTTATAACAGCTTTATTTGTAGCATAAATAAGCTAGAAACAACCCAAATGTCCATCAATGGGGGAATGGCTAAACAAAGTGTGGTGACACGTTCACACCGTGGAAAGCCACTCAGGAATAAAAGGAAATGAACTGCTGATGCGTGCAACAGCCTGTGTGACTCTTCAGAGAATTATGCTGAGTGTTTCTCCATAGAGTTGTGTGTGTGTGTGTGTGTGTGTGTGTGTGTGTGTGTGTTACCAAGAATTAAATCAAATTCAGGGGTGCTCTATCATAAAATTACATCCTCAGCTTTTTTTTTTTTTTTTTTAAGACTAGGTCTCACTAAGTTATTGAGACAGGCCTTGAATTTGCAATCCTCCTGCCTCAGCCTCCCAAGTAACTGGGATTACCGGAGCTCACCGTCATGCCTGGTTATGACATTCTCAAAGTGAAAAAATTCTACCAATAGAACAGCTTGGTGGGACCCTTTTGTTAGTATTAGTGGGATTCTTTTGTTCATGGGAATGTTCTGTATCTTGAGCCTATCAATGTCAATGCCCTAAGTTGTAATGTTGCACTAGTTTCAGAAGATTTTACTATCGGGGGAAAACTAGGTAAAGGGTACTATAGGTCTCACTGTATCATTTCTTGCAAGTGCATGTGAATACATATTTATCTCAAAATAAAAAGGTGATTTTTTTTTTTAAGGATATGGACAGTATGAGCTTGAGAAATGAATTCTTCAACTTATCTGGGACCTCAGTCACGTTACCTCCCTGGCTATCAGTTTTCTACCCATGTAGCAAAATGGTAAAAACTAGCTCCAAAGCTTACTTGAGCTTCATGTTATATAACTATGGAAAGTTAAATCAGGATGAAGGAAGTGCACAGACAGTGATAGTAAATTTTATCAGCCTTTCCTCCCTTACAGGGACATTTTGAAAATCACGATATAGAATATATACAAGTGTTTTGAATGCTGCAAAGCATTGGTTATTATTCTATTCTTCTCAGACCAAAAAAAAAAAAAAAAACCCACACATGAGTAGATCTGGATACATCATGAAAGACACAAAATTTAAATAAAACAGTTAGGTTAAGACAGGAGTGGTGGCACATGCCTCTAATCCCAGTACTTGGGAGGCTGAGACAGGAGGATTACAGATTAGAAGCCAGCCTCAGCAACTTAGCAAGACTCTTAGCAACTCAGCAAGATTCTGTTTCAAAATAAAAATAAAAAGGGCTGAGTGTGTAGCTCAGAAGTAAAATACCCCCTGATATTTTTGCCCAGTACTTTAATAACAATAATTAGATTATTTTGTAATATCCTGTAGGAAATGAGCTAGACTAACACCTAATCTCACATTAAGGCTTTTTCTCTCTACCCTTGTCCCTCCTCCTCCTACTACAACCACCTACTGCTCTGAGGCTGGAAAGAAGCTCTTCCACACCAAGGCTCTAGGTCACAGTAGGAGGAGGGCCAGTACTGCGTACAACCGTAAGCAATTCCCCAGAAGCTTACCAATTGTGTCTCCTCCCATTCTAAGACACCATCCACCTCAGCCTGATTTTTTTTAAAATACAAAATTATATTTTGCAGATTAGGGATGAGACAGAGCTGGGAATAAGACTGGAGGGTTTCAGTTCCTTCACTGACGACTGGGAAACTGTGTGACGATCCCTAGAACACCACCAAGAACACTTTTGCTGCACAGCTGATTACAAAGGCAGAGAGATAAGAAGAGGAGAAGAAGGAGCCGGAGGAGGAGGAGGAGGAAGAGGAAGAGGAGGAGGAGGAGGAAGAGGAGGAGGAGGAGGAGGAGGAGGAGAAGGAAGAGGTAGAAGAAGGAGAAGAGATCAGAAAGAGAGAGAGAGAGAGAGAGAGAGAGAGAGAGAGAGAGAGAGAGAGAGAGAGAGAAAGAGAAAGAGGATAGGGAAAGGTAACTTAGGAGTACAGCAGTTTGGGAGAATTATAGGTTCTTTCTGAGGCCTGGCATTCGGAGAAATGGATAATCCAACAGTTCCTGTTGAGAAATTAATTTCCTGCCCATCATAAAAATACAGCAGCTGCTGCTTTGAGGTACATTTATAACCCCTTAATTTGAGAGAGCATGCACCAGGACCACTCTGTCAAAGCAAGGGAAGATGGAGGCTTTTTTTTTTTTTTTTCCTATTATTTTAGGGCATCTAAAGTAAAAGAAATGAAGAAAGAAGCCTTAGGACACCCAAGAAGCAGAAATGATGAAAAAGTCCACGGACCTTCATTGAAGAAGATGTGAGGTCTTCCTGAGCCCCAGGCCTCACCACCTGTGGACAATCAAGGCCAGGGCTTCATGCAAAAAAGATAAGCATCGGAACAAGCCTGCAGATAATTGGGCACAAGACAAATCCCTTCACCCCGAGTTGGTCATGCACATTAATTGCTCAGATAATACTCACAGCCCCTCACTGGCTGCCCCTCATAAATAAAGACCTGTGCAACCTGGAAAGTCTTTGGAACTTTTAGAATTTCACAGAAGCATCTTACTAAAGGGAAATGTAAAACTTTTCTAAGAATAAGTTCTGATTTTTTTTTTTCAGCAAAGAGCATAATTTAACAAATGGTCTGTTTTAGGGCACAGACAAGTATTCTAAACTCCTTGAAAAGAGATAGTGCAACTCAGAGGGAAAAAGAAAGTTTGTCTCCAGGGGGAGAAATGTTCTAAATTAAGATTAATTCAACTCAAATTCAATATATTGCTCGTACTCCCCTAGAAATAGGAGAGGAAGAAAACAATATTCAAATTGTACCTAAATTCAGCAGGATTATAATCAAGAACAAACCAAAGGGCCCTATGTGTGGATAATGATTAACCTATAGATTTCAATTTATAAAAGATACCTTAGAGACTAACTACATATGCATATAAGCATGTTATATGTGTTCAACAAAATATTTAAAAATGGGATTTTCCTCTTAATTTCAAGTCCATTTATTCAATAAACTTCCACAGAATCCTGCTATGTTGTCCGTGCCCTGGATTGGGCATGTTGAAAAGGTGACAATGAATTTGGTCAAATTATGGGAGAGAAGTGGGTAAATAATTACAAAAAAAAAGCAAGTGATTTGAGGATGACAAAGTACAAGACGGGGTCCCTGAAGAAAAAGGGTGATTCCATTCAGGGGCTGGTGAGCAAGAAGCCATTGAAAAATGGGGTTGAGGTGGGCAGGTGGGAGAGGTAATCAAATGTCAGCCATCACTGTAGTTATGAAATATAACTCGCTTCAAATGAGCGGTGGAACTGGACAGCCAGGAACTCGGTGAGTGAGAGGATTGTGCCCAACAAATGCCCAAATAATGATTATAGTTACTTCTCTACTTTCCCTGGCTGCATTTGATGGACTTCCCCAGAACACCAGCACAACATTAGGCTGGCTTCCGCCGAGGGACTTGTTTTTATGGAGTGTGATGATACTCGTGGTGAATTTTTCACTATGATTTTCTGTCTAGTTTTTCTTAACATAGTCTTTCTCTGAGAGTAATCTCAAGGAAACATGCAGTCACCTTGATACGAGCCATGATATGGAATTGCCTGGCCTCTTGCCTCTTTCCTATCATTTTGGTACTGAGCACAAACCCCACACCACTGACTAAATGGATGTGGATATCGGTGTTGGACACACTCTTCTTGCAAGGCCTGAACTTTTCTTCCTATTTCTGGCCTAAAACATGACACTAGCTCTTTTGTTTTGTTGCTATTGTTGTTGTTGCTGTTGTTCTCTTGTGATACTCTGTGATATTCCCCAAGACAACGAATACATTACCAAAGTTTGATTTTTTTAGAGCAATCTGCATTAGACAAGCTACAACAGGGATTTCATATTGGATAAAGGGGAATCTCTCTGTAGCCAAAAATCCCCTTGCATTTAGAATCAAGAGTAAAATTAGAGCCACTGGCTAAAAGTCCCCAGCCCACAATTTTCTCCTTTATTCACATTTTCTATTATGCACTTGGAGACATGCCCGTGCACTGATGAGCAATTGTATTCTGCATTTCGCAGTCTGCTTTGTTTGTGGAGACCTGGAGAGATTTGTGGACACTGGGATGAATTATGAGAGGGGATGTGACTATTCTTTACTGTTCTGGATGATGAGAGCTGGAAGCCCATGGACATCGAGAGAAATTATTTTCAGAAAATGAGCAGTGGTGGCGGATCATGTGATGAACTCTGGGACCAGAAGTAAATTATGGTCTGAAACAGCTTGGACATTCGTTATTTCCTGATGGAGCTGGGCCCTCATTTGGGTTTGGAGATTGTTGTGATGTATGTACCTCCAGCACAAAATCCCTCAACCCTTTGTTACACAATGAACTCGTGAGTTGAAGCAAAGGTATGAGCTACCGATCATCCTCAACTTGAAAGAAGTTGTTTCCCTTGCTCTTGTGTCCATAGTTACAATGCTTCAGAAAGAGGGTCCTGAAATTAACCCCTTCATCAACATACTAAGCTGAAGGAAACTGCATTAGATTGGGTGACATGAATTTAAAAGTCCTTCTTCTCTATTTAGAAAGCAAGTTCAATGCAAAAAAAAAAAAAGTTTCTCAAGGATAAAATTTGAAGGTCTTTTACTTTAAGGGACATAATAGGAATAACAGGTCTTTAGTTTTCATTGGAGAAAACCAGTAAAAGTTGAGCATTTCTTTTGGGGCCAGGGTAGAGATCCAATGAGCCAATTAGAAGATGTCCTGTCCTGATTACATGATGAAAGACTAGGTAATCCTCTGATGTTGACTTTTCAGAAATTGAGACTTCCATCTCCGAATAAGCTATTAAAATAACCAAAATAGAAAGTTCCAGTCTGCCAGCACAAAATAGCATCACTTTCTTCCTCCCTTTCCCAAAAATAACTATCTCAAGGCACAGCACAGTTTAGCTTCATCAATTACCATCTCATTTATAGCTCCACACCCAAGGGGGCTGGTCATGCCCAAGGGCATTTGGGAATGTGTCCAGGGGCAGGTGTAGTCCATTGCAATTCTATACCTGTACATTTGGAGGAGGCAAGACCTAAAACATCAATCCGGTGGCCCCTGGGTCTAGTGACCCAGCAGGACTTGACTTCCTTGCTCAATAGAAGCCACCTAGCTCTGTGTGTGCATCTCCTCTTGTGTCAGAAGATGCCAAGAAGCCAATTCTGAATCAAGAGCCTAGCTGTAGCAAATTTGTAGATGATGTTTTCCAGTGTTCTGCCAAAGCTGCTCTCCTGAGGCCCTGATGAGATTTTAAAGCGGTACATATTGGTCAGCAGGACGACCATCAGCGCCCAACTGCCATCTCTGCAAGGGAAACCAGGACATTTGCTGCCTGTGGAGTCTGTGCAGCTTAGAAGCTCTGCTAGACTGCTTCCCCTGGAGGTCGCAGCATCTGCAAATCAAATGTGTACCTTATAGGCTTTTTCTTAAGATTTACAAAGAACAATAAATAAGTAAATTCTCTGCTAGGGCTGAGCAGGTAACATGGAAAATATGACATGAGTCTTGGGCAGAAAACTTCACTCTATACTGGCCCGCCCACCCCAGCATAATAGGATGTTTATTCCTGCTTACCTGTGTGCCTCCCCTTATCTGGGAGCATAGACAAGCTGGGCTGCCTGGGCTGACTTACCAGTCAGCTTTGCTCTGACCTCTCAGAGGTCATTGATGACGAATGCTCAAGTACCCAGGTGGTACCCACAGATACTCTGAATTCACCAGCCAAAGATTCAACCTAGAACTCCACCTAGGATTTGCAACCTAACTCTATGGCAATAGAGTTTATGGAGCAACTAACATAATGCCAGGCCGGGCAAAACAATGGCTAAGAACCTTAAGGCAAAGTGTACAGGATTTGGAATTTGATTATAGCATTTATTGTTTGGGTAACCTAGGGCAAATTACTTAACCTTTCTTGACTTTTTTTTTCTCATCCATCCACTCATTTGTTTTGTAAATACAAATTGGTCAACTACTACATATAAGGTGCTGGTCTAGGGACTGGGAAGTCATGAACATGTTTGCCTCAAACCTGCAGCCAACTTGAGACAGACAATAAACAAAATAAACAGTTAAAACATAAAGTTTGCTAAATGGTGAAGAGTCTTGAAATAAAGCAGCATCTACTTAGAATTGAGGAGCAGATTGAGTGAAATAATCTCTGTGCCCAAATGAGCACCCAATGTTGCTCCTGGGACTATTGTTATGAAGATCCCAACAGAAAATTGATAAATTATTTCAGCTTTGAGCGCATCACATCTGACAAGTTTATAATCTAAATCAGGGGAAGCAGGAGCTCAAGGTACCAAAAAATACGACCTATGAAGGACATTGCTTTTTCCTACGACTCCCAGGATCTTTCTGTTTCTCTATCTCTTTCTTTCTCTCCTTCTCTCTTTCTCTCTCTCTCTCTCTCTCTCTCTCTCTCTCTCTCTCTCTCTCTCTCTCTCTTTCTCTCATTCTATAAACTTAAAAATTTAGGTACTCTCTGGACTTGCCATGAATTACCCAGAGGAAGACAAAGATCCCCCTTATCAATACTGATGCAAGGAAGAATGCATTCTCTTCCTATGTCTCACACAGCATGATGCAAAACAATCTTTGTGCCTTTTTCATTTAATTGGTTTTTCTGTTATGTCCATAGAAATCAGGGGCTCAACTTAAAGGCTCCAGTAGCACTGCCCCTGGCCTACGTCCCTGACTGCAGAGGTGCTTGGAAACCAAACATTTCCAATCCTATTCTCTTTCCTTAAGATCCTGCCTCTCATGCCCTGCCCCTTTTTGGAGATCTCCTAAGCCGTTGTTACCCAAATCATGGTCCATGAACCATGAACATCAGCATCACTTGAAAGCTTGTTAAAAACTCAGAAGCTCAGAGCTTCTGGATAAAAATCTTCACTTTAGCAAGATTTGTAGACACATTAAAATTCAGGAGCACTACTTCAGGTCCTTTTCTCTTGCAAAGACAGGATAGCATGCATTAAGGGAAAATGATGACAATAATAAACAACAATAAGAGTATCATTACTACTACCACCTATAATAATATTAGGATTTATTGGGAATATACTACTTGAAAGGACCATGGGCTTCACATTCATTAGTTCCTTAAACTAGTGCCTATTCGAGTATCTCTTTTTTTCTCTGTGACATTCAGGATCTCCTACTTCTAGATGTCCTCAGTTTCATGGTCCACTTAAGAAAGAGTAACCTTAGGGCCTAAACTCACAGAAATTTCAGAAATCAGAGAAACAGAGACCTTACGGGATGCTGGGTTTACACAAGTAGTAATGGGGAGGGCTGCTAGAGTTACCATAGGAGGCTGGCCCAGGGCAGACCAGAGGGATCAGAATGGAGGGAGCAGAGCCAGACAGGAAGGAGATGGAGGAAGGAGGGGAAGCCTATCCAGGGGTCTGTCTCAGGATCACTGCCTTTGTTATGCTTACCCTCTTGAGTCCATCCAGAAAGAGCCCAAGCTTTGACCTGCTGGTAAGCATAATGTCTAGACACACACACAAATATTCCAACCCGACTGGGAATATGTAGGAAGAATTGGGGAGGGCACAGCCTGGGATTCACCTGGATTAGACTAGAGGAAACAGTAGTTCACTGTGGTCAGCTGGAACTAGAATCTAGGTCTTCTAGCTCGAGCACATGAGTCTCCACTCCACTCTGCCTTATCTCTAGAGGCATGACACCTTCTGATCTGTGTTCATGCATTCTGCTGCCCTCTAACTTCTAATTTCAAAAGCCCCAGGAATAGCAGGATCCTGCAGGAAGCTCCAGTTTGCCAGAGTGCTGGGCCACAACAAATGAGGCCAAGGTTGCTGTAGTCAGTCCCGGGATGAGTCAGGCCACAGTGGCAGTGGCCCATGTCCCTAGATCCAACCCCTAGAGTGGTTTCATTGTTAAGTGACTTCAGAAGAACTGAGTGGGAAACTGGGGGGCTGTAGACAAGCAGCAAATGCTCCCCTCTCCAGCACATGTCTTACCCCTGAGAGCATACAGTACTGTCAGCAAATGTGAAAGGTCACAATATCAGACCATGCTCTCCTTGAAGTTAAAGTAAATAGTCTTTACTCTAAGCAAGGCCAGAAATGGTGGCGAACACATTATTGGGAAAGGAGTGCTGGATGGTTAAAGAGGAGGATCAAGGAGTCATTTGTGGACTGAGCTAAGGGTTAACTTTCCAATTTCTCAACCTAAGTCTCTTTTCGATAAAGCTTTCCTCACTGTTCAAATAAAGAAATTAAAGGCCAATAAGATAGGACATTATCTCTCCCTCCTTGAACCTTGGAAGCTTTTTCTTTCTACTGCTGTCACAGCCACTTGCCCAATTGACTTGAGTATCTTGTACGTGTGTTTAACCCCTACTATTCTGTAAGCTCATTAAAGAGAAGGATAAGCTTCATCTTCATTAGATCCCACCGTGTACAATACAATGTCTGGTACCCAGCAAATAGCTGTTTAATTGGAAATGACTTCGAACTCCAGCCCCTGATGACCAGCTTAAACCTGGAGGCTGGCTGTGTAAACTCCACTGTTTCTATCTTCAGGCTGCATCTCTTCTTAAGACATTTCTTCCCAGGTCATTGATATCTGCTCATAGATATGGATGGGTTTCAGCAGATCCTAAGCCAGGAGGATGTGAACAGCTGAGGCGCACACTCATCTGGGCTGTCAATCACTATCTAATATGCTTAACCTAAGCGATGTATTGATCCTGGTTGCCTGGAAGTGCACTTGAGAAGGGCTGGGTGACATTTCCAAGGAGAGACAAGGTACTTTAAAGTCAATTAGAAGCCTCAGAAGATCAAGTGTGCAGGGAGGAACTCACCTCCAAGGAGCAGACCCAGAGAATGTGAATCCCAGAAAATGTGAATTGAATTGAGCCCCCCATGTACACCAAATCCCCTCATCAACCCTAACATCTGGGAGAGGTGGTTGCTTGCCCCATAACACATGCCATGCAGTTTGCACCAGACCTATAAAAGCACAAGTGGCTGGGAATGTCAGAAGGCAGATACTAAAAATATGAACTCACTTGGAATTCTAGTCTAAGTACCAAAAAATCTCAGGCTTAGAAATGGTAGCTTTGACTTTATAAATAAAACATAATCCTTTTTTATTTGCAAAGTACTTTGTACTTTTCAGAGAAAACTTTAACCTCTCCTTTAATCCCAATGTTACCCACTTATAACACTGCAAGAGAGATTGGTCGGTCGTAATTATGCCCAGATGAGAGATGAAGAAATTGGGGTCAAGAAAAGATATATTGACTTGGTCAAACTCACACAATTAGAGAGTAACCGATTTTAACTACAATCAGATTATCTCAATGATTTTTCCATTAAATCTCATATAGCTTTTACTCTGAGTAGGAAAAGAAAAAGAAAAAAGCCTTAGGAAGACAAGATACTCTTGGGGATTTAAGTTCTATGCATGATGAGTTGAAGCAAGTAGCTGGAAGAGTTCATTCATGGGGTTTGCCTGAGGCTTATGCACCAGCCAGTCAGAGAGACAGAGTCCTGCCCTGGGACACAGGAGAGACAACAGGAGCCAGGATCCCCAAGGAAAATCCAAATACCTGGGCAGATTAGGACTAAGGGAGACTGGTACTTGTACAATAACAGGATTCATCTTATAGAAAAGAACATAAAACTACAAAGTCAAAATTAGGTATAAAAGCAAATATTTATTCAGAATTAGAAAATAAATCACAATTAACTATACATTTGTAAAGCTTACAAATACCACATACATAAAAACATTTTAAAATAACTAATACCTTTACTAATTGCCTGACACCACCCTACATTGCTGTTTTTCATACATTATTTAACACATAATCACCTCTTTCTATGGCAGCAATGTTTCAGCAGTTTCCATAGGGAGAATAGGAAGATAATCTGGTCTTTCTTCCAGTATAATTGATGAGCATTCACTTTTATAATTGGTAATTTAGAAAGGTTTCAGCTTCACAACTTATAATCAGCAATGTCATGAAAACTTTTAGGATTGTTGACAAATTTGGAAAAACTTCCACCAAGTTGCTTTCATATGTGAGCTATAATGATTACAAGAACTTCCTTTAGACTAGCATCTAACTCAGTGCATCCTGAGCCTTTTTTCTTCTCTGCTGGTCACACGCATCCAGTCCCAGGCATGGTAGAAATAGAACTATTTTGTGTCATGATGTGACTTCCAGCCCTACAACTTTGGAGGCTGGTAAGTCAGCATGGTGTGTGGCAGAAATATTCCTTCCTGTATTGAAGAAGCCATAATAACCACTATGACCAGAAGTGGTGGTAACGTCCATTAGCATATCCACCAAGTGGAAACTAAATACATCTCATTCTGCTTCCCCCTCAGATGGATTACAAAATGACCATAGAGATTCCAATGAGACAGAGAGGAGAGTTGAGGTTGAAAGAGACAGCGATCTTAACCAATTGCAGAAAAGAAAAAAAAAAACAATATCTAAAATGTATAATCATATGAGTAGGTTATTAGGCCTTCTCCCAGAGTCTTGGAAGGAACCTGTACTCGTGAGGAGTTACAAAGGCTCCCTCAACTTGTTGGTGGTTTGGCCTAGCAATAAGATGAGGTTGCCTATCATTTCTACCCTCTGAGAAGATTTAAGGCTTGACCTAGATTAGAGCTGAATTCACAGGGACCCAACGTGGCTTCTTAGAGGATGATGCAGAATGCTTAGCATCTGCTCCACCCATCCTCAGCTCCAGATGTGGGATAAAATGCAAGATCAATTGAATACTATGTGGGGTACAGAAAGCACTTTGAACTCCTTAGAGCGAGACCAATAAACACGATTCTAACAGAAAAATATAAAATGGTTGTTTTGCAGACTCCCTGGGGTCTCCCACAAAGTCTGCCTCACTCTGGTGCGGAAAGAGTGACCAATTAATCCCACCACACCCTGGCAGCCTAGCTTCTGTGTCCTTCCTGTGCCCAAGCCTTCACGCAGATCCAGATAATTGGCCCTCTCCTCTCTCCAAACCAAGCCAGGCAGCCCGGTCTCGTTTTACTCCTGCAAAATCTCCTACAGACCCAGTAGCTACTGCGACTCACTGTTTCTTTAAGGGTCTTAACAAAACTCACTTAATCCTCCTGGCATGGGATCCAGCGGCAAGCAGCAAGGCAGGTTTTATGGAGTGTGTGATCACAGGGTTTTTGCCCGTCCTTCCAGACCTCCAGCTTCCTTACGTGACATATGCCGCCTCTTCGTTGCACAATCATCCCTGGCATTGCTCTCCCTCTGCTGGGACCGAGTTTCCTGTCATTTGGAGGTGGGGGTGGGGGGACTGAACCAGGAAAAGAAGGCAGATGTAAAGACAAAGGTGGAGATGGGAAAGAGAGAAGAAAAAGTCAGAGAGAACTGTATCAAGTCCCCGAGGAAATCAGATGGAGATGTTCTTTTAACTCAGCCAAAGGAAAGAGTGAGCTTGTGTTTTTTAAGCCTGCGGGCTTTTGGCAAGGAAAATAAACCCTCCTAACAGCTGAGTTCGATGGCAGAGAGAAGGGATGGATGAGAAGCTGAGGACAGGTAAGTGGGGTTTTGTCTTGGGGGCTGGGGCAGGATGACTGGACTTTCCCTAAAGGATACTAGAAGAATCCTCTGAATGCAGTGTTATTTTATTCAGCAATGCTGGGCACCAGCAGACTTAACTACTTCATCTTCCAAATAGATTGTGGAACGGTGAGGTAAAGCCGCATTTGCACTTAAGTAGAGGTCACCCAGATGAATCCTGAGAGTATCTGAGGTTGGGAGGTCACATAGGGACTTCATGGTATGTCAGCCCCAAATGGTTATTATCGTCCTGGTCAGCCTTATCAACACCATTTTCATTATTATTAATCTTCTAGACAGGAAAATCCCTCAAAAAAGTAGTACTTCAACAAGCATATCAAAGTCAATCACTAAACTGAACATGAGAATGAGGGAGGGCGAGGGAGTGGGGCGGGAATTGGGGAAGGGTTAAATGAGAGATGTGTGCATGTATGCTTCTACCAGCTTGTACCTCACAAAGATGTATGATTACAATGCACCAATAAAAAAAATAAAGTAAAATAAGCTGAGTGTGGTGGCACATGCTTGTAATCCCAGTACTCAGGAGGCTAAGACAAGAGGATTGCAGGTTCTCAGTCAGCCTCAGCTACTCAGTGAGGCCCTATGCAACTTAGTGAGACCCTGTTTCCAAATAAAGAATAAAAAATAGGACTGGGGGTGTAGCTCGGAGGTAGAATGTCTCCAGGTTCAATTCCTAGTACTGCAAAAAAACAAACAAAGAATAAAAAAGTTGGCCCCCCAAACTCAGTTTTCCTTTCCACCCTAAGTCCTCAACTTTCACAGACCCCAGAGCACAACAGCATGAGATCTTTTCAATGCACTTTGCTCCTCTTTCTCCTTTGCTTGAAATTTCATCCGTGCACGTGATGCTGGGGTTTCTGGTGGGAAGCAACACAATTTAAAGTAGGAACTGCCTGACTCGCACCAGCACTGTTTACCCAAGTACTCAGAAACGATGTGCAGATCACATGCAAATGAACCCATGGCCCTCTTAACTAATTTGCTACACCTGGATGTGGCTCTGAGGAAAAACCTAATGTAGACACCTGCTATGAACACTGGAAGAATGCTTCCCTTGGTGGCATTTCACCCCTTCTGCGTCTGCTACTGATTCTAGCTGGGGGAGGTAATGAGCTGGTGCAAAACAATAACCAAGAGTTGAGAAAAAAAATAGTTACCATTGAATTTCATTCAAGCTGTCATTATTTTGTGCTGAGAAATTACCAGGAGGCATCCAGCTGCCCATCAAACCTCAAAATGCAAAATGCACTATACATCCTATGACAAGAGACTTAGGGCAAATGAGTCAGAAGTCCAGCGCTTCTGGGCTCTGTCTTTTGTGAAAGAAGTAGGAAGTGCCCAGTTGTTGCTCCCCGGGATAGGAAAGGGGAGGATCCTTGGCCTTAATCTCTCAGATGGCTCCCAGCAGTGGACAGAGAGGAGAGGGAAGCAGTTGGAGCCAGCTGGCTTCTTGCTTGGAATGTTCTCTGATCTGAGACTGAGAGGCAGGTCTGAGGTGCTCCCACACCGCAGTAAGAGAAAGCAAATTACACCCCCTCTTTGATCTTTCCTGCATCGGAGGGGCTGCTCTCAGGTCTGCTGCTCCAACTCCCCAGCTGAGTCCTTTGCTTCAAGTCTCCGGTCCGCATGGCTCCCAAGAGAAGTTGTTCTATTAGGCTTAGGCTGACATGGGGCTGGCCAGGCCCAACTTTCCCAGATTTGAGTGCAGAAGGAGGAGCAAGGTAAGAAGGAGGAAAAATGTGTGCAGTAGGTGGAGACCTGATGGGTAGCTAGAAGAGACTTTTGCAATGCTAATACACCCACCTGCGCGGCAAACGGGACTTCCCATTGTGTGGAATGTGTAAAGATGGAGTCATTTCCCAGAAATGAATGTTAGACAAATTTCAGCTAACCTGGTCAGGAGTGCTCCAGCCTTGAATCCCCAGGCAGTAGTTTTAAGGGGACTCAACACAAGCTACCCATAGGCTTACATCTCTATGTCAGTCTGTTTTAGTCAGAGCTCAACCAGGAAGGCAGAACCTTCAGGAGATTTTGTTATTGTTGTTGTTTTTGTTATGGTGCTGGGGATTGAACCCAGGGGCATTCTACCTTTGAGCTATCTCCTCGGCTGTGTTTTATTTTTTATTTGGCTACAAGATCTCATTAAGGTGCTGCAAGCTTCACCAAATTGCTAAGGCTGGCTTTGAATCTATGATCCTCCTGTCTCAGTTTCCCAAGTACTGGAATTACAGATGTGTATTACCACACCCAGATCTGCAAGGAGATTTTGAGAGACAGTTACACAGACAGGCAGGCTGACAGGTAGATATATTAATGTACACATGGATGGATGGATGGATGGATGGATGGATGGATGGATGGATGGACAGGTAGATGGATAGATGGATGGACAAGGCTTATAATAGAAATTCGCCTTTATGCATTGCAAGATCAAGCTAAACAGTCTCTGTACAGATGCCACTGGAGTTTGAAGACCACAGGGCAGGTGATCTGGAAGATGAGGAAAGTCAGAACAAAGGAGAATCCATCAGCCTGGATGCCTGTCATTCTGTCATCTCTAACCTTGTTGGTTGCCCTGCACAAGCCTCCTGGTATAATGCACACACACACACATACACACACACACACACACACACACACACACACACACACACACACACCTGTCCCAATAGTCAGAGAAGGCAGAAGAACCAGAAGCAGACAGAGCAATCACAGGCCCAGCTGCTGCTTCCTGCTGACAAGGTGAATTGGCAGATCAGCAACAATGTGTACCAGCTACTGAATGGCTGCTGCTTCCCCTTTGCCCTCCAGATCTCACAGGAGAATCTTGCTCTTGGCTTACCCTCGCAGGAAACTTCCAGGGAAGGGAATTCTGGGAAACGTAGTTTAGCTGCCTGAGTCCACACATCACAAAGCCACTACACTGACTCTCTCTCAGCAGGGTGGAGTAGCCCTGTGGCTCAGCCATAGCCATCAGGCTGGGGAGCAGGATATCATAGACCAGGCCCTGGGCTTGCAGAGAAGGACACAGGAGCACATTGCAGTGAAAGAGTTTGTAGAGTCACCCAAACATTCCAAGGGCCAGGGACGGAGGAGAAGGCCGGGCCTGCCTGATACAACCTCCTCTCGTCTCCCTGGCAGCACCAGGGCCCCTGGACCATGTGAAGTGACCACACACCGCCCTGTTCCCAACCTCCCTGGCAGGTGTCGCTGCCTCCTCCTAGGCTGGGCCTGTGCCTTTCTTCACCCAGCCACGCCTGCTGTAGGAAGCAGACAGGGAGGCTGTCCTCATCCCCACCTTCCACCTCCATACACGCTTCCTTGCAGATAGCTGGGCTCAGCTAGTGATTCTGCAAGCACAAAGGAGAACCGTCTGAGGTTGGATAAAGAGGAGTCAGATGCTGTGGGCCCGCACTGGTGTGCACAGAGGTTATTAAACTGCCCATTAACAAAGCGGGGCTTTGCCAGGCCATGGGCACCTGGCCTAGGACTCTGAGCTCCTGGCTGTCTCACCCAGGATGAGAGCATCTGAGAGGAAGCAGCGATGATTAGGGAAAGGGTGCTAATTCCTGGCATTCTTCCCAGCAAGGCCAACCTCAGACACCCCCTTTTCCTGAGAGCCCCCACAGGAGCGTCAGCTACTCACTGCTGGAGCGGCCTGTTTCCACAGAGCAGACCCCCGCCCCAGAGCCGATGCTCCATCTAACTCACCCAGATGGCATTGAAAAGTCACAGCTTCTGTTTATCTTACCCTGACAAGGTTTCAGAAGGGTAGAAACGGAACACTTCCAAGTGAAATAGTGTATGTGCTGGCACTGCGGAAGCTTCCTTCCGACAGGAGGGAGGGAGGGAGGGTCCTGAGGCTGCCATATGTGTGTACACACGTGTGTGTGTGTGTGAGCAGAGGCTGGGGCAGGGGCAGGGGGTGTGATTCCTAGCAATCTATTCTCCCACGTCCTTGTAGCATCTAGTGCTGAAAAAAAAAATGAATAACTTGGGTCACAGAACAGGCAGTAACAGCATGTATCAGGTAATAGCAAATTAGCAGTACAAGCACTTAACTCTGATTTTATCAGTCTTCACAGCCTGGAATATCTATGGCATCATCCTAATCGGGGGCATCGGGGAAGTCAGACAACCAGGAGAGATGGCCCCCATGTTAGGCTCTGTTCTTACCTACGTGGTACCTACTATGGGCAAACCAAGCTGTGTTGTCATACATTATGAGATGCTCTAGAAAGCTGTCCAGGAGAGATGGTCAAGACCTTCGGTGATACCAGAGCAAAGGAGAGGGTCAGAAATTGGGGACCTGTGGCAGAGAAAGCAGTAAGAGATTTAGAGGACAGATGTCATGCCAGAGTCAGAAGAACTAGCCTAGCCCCAAGTCTGCCACTTCTTAGTAATGACCAGTGCAGATCCTGCGCCTTAATTTCACCTATAATGTCAAAATAACAATGTCTATATCTCCCTCAAATCAGTGACAGATGAGACATGCATAACTCCTTATATCTAAGAAAGAAAAACTGAAGCTACTATCCGAGACTTTCCAAATAATAGCTACTATTTTATGATCATTAATTGTTTTATCCTCTTAATACTTTATTTTATACATGAGAAAATCTAATCTGGAGAAGTTAAGAGAGTTGTCTCAAATCATGCAGATAATATCAAATGGCTAAGATTTCAACTAAGGCTACTGATTTCAAAGCCCACCTGTTCATCCTTATTCTGTTCTTCCTGCCCTCCAATGCCATAACAGGTCACAGTTAAAAGGAAAAAGAGAAGAAAGAAGGAAGGAGAGAAAAATCAGGCATTTCCCACTCACACTTCTGAGTTCAGGTCATCTCAGATCTTTAACTTTGCAAAAATGTACCTGGATTATGTTTCATATTAATATCATGGCATTGTGCAGAGTGCAACCGTTTTGAGAATCTCCTGAGATTTAAAAACTGTTTTACTTTAACCTTCAATTCTGGGTCTTACATGAACCTTTAGGAAGAACAGTTTCTTAATTCTTTTCTTGGCTACCTAGCACCTCCTAGATCTTCTTCCAGGGCCAGTCTTAGTAACAGTGGACCTTTAACTCTTTCTGTCTTGCCTTGTAGGGTCCCTAACTTTTCTCTTTCTTCCAACATCAGATGAACGCAATCTGTGTCTTGCAGTCTTTTGTCTCTGGCCCAGCAAAATAATTATAGCCTTTGCACTTGAGTTGGCTCCAGTACAAGAAAGATGAGTCCTTCTTCCTGATAATCTATGTTCTTATTCTCCAAGCACCAAGCCCAAGGCACTGTGAGGAAAGCTGCTCCCTTCATTGGTCAGAGCAAGAGGATGTAGCCAGATTTTGGCATCATTAAACCGGTCAACCAGCTGCAAGACATTACCAGCTGCCATGTTAATCATTAATGAGGCAGACAGCGCCTGTTGCCTGTGTAGTGAACCAAACATTATGACTCGGGTTTTCGTTTCATTTAAAATTAACTCACTGAATGAAGAATCGGCCTCCAGCTTGCGAGAGACAGAGCTGTTGGCACAAAGAAGGGACTGGCAGGCCAGAAGCACAAAGGGAACATGAAGTCCCTCGCCCATAGGATCCAACTGTTTGCACGCAGGCCATGCCTTTTAATTCAACTTGATCTCAGCTCCTCAAAGTTGCTGATCAAAATAGTTCCGTGTTCCCAAGCAGAGCCTCTCTGGTCCTTCCTGCTGTGGCTTGCACTGATGCCTCTCCAAATTACCTTTACTATATCTTAAAATCAAGGAAAAGTGAGACTATAGTCCTACTCTTTATTTCTGGTTTGCATTCTCTTATTCGAGGAGGCAAATGAAATTTTTAAAAAGTTTGTGTTATGTTTAGATACTCACAAAGGTAGAGAGAATCATATAATGAGTCCTGAACTCACCATTCTCCCTCAGTAATCAATGTTTTACAGATTTCATTTCCTCTATCTCTCAAAATGTGTGGGTTGTTTTGTTTTTCCTGGAAAATTTTAAAGCAAAACCAAGACATAGTACCATTCTACCCCAAAATTCTCTTGTACTGATCTCTAATTGATAAAAACATTACTGTGTCTGTCTATTCATCTATGCATGTATAATTACTATACCATTTTTAAACCAAATAAAAATTAACAAATGTTAATTAATTCCATTGGATAATGAGAATACATCCATTCATAATTAGTTGTTCTATTCAGTATCTAAACAAGGACTACACATTGTGTTTGGTTTTTAATTTTTATTTTATAATGCTCTTGCCTTCCTTTCCCCACTCATAGCCTGTTTTACACTCTAGTTAGTAAAATTAGCTCATTTGTTCTCTAATATGTCCTATATTCTGGATTTAGTTGATCATTTCCACATGGTATTGTTTAACTTGTTCTTCTAGCCTCCATATTTCCTAGAAACTGGATGCTAAACTGGGAGGTTTGAACCTTTTAAAAGTGAAAATCTTTTTAAATGAAAATCATTCTTAACCATTCTAAGTACTTCTTACTGCCTAATATCATGAGAAGCATGATATTTGGGTGTCTTGTTTTAAGTAATGCTAAGATTGATCAGTGGGATCAATAATATCAAACTGTGATAGTCAGCTTTCCTTTGCTTTGACTAAAATACCTTAGAAAAACAGAGGAGGAGTCAAAGGTTTATTCTGGTTCACTGTTTCAGGGGCTTCGGGCCATAGCAGTGGGCTCCATTGCTTATGGGCCGGAGGTGAAACAGAATGTCATGGTGGAAGGGCATGGCAGAGGAAAGCTTAACAGCTTGTGGCACCCAGGGAGCAGGAGGAGGAGGCAACAAGGGGTCCCCAAAGTCATGCTCCCTCCAGCCACACCCCACATACAGTCTCCACCGCCTCCCAGTAGCCCATGAACCATCAGTGGATTAATCCACCAGTGAGGTCAGACATTGCTGCTTTGGAGACCAAGCCTTCAACACATGAGATTTGGGGGACATTCCAGACCCAAACCATAACAAACAGATCCCCCCCCTTATAATTTTTCTCATTAATCATTCACCTAGTAAACTGCCCTAAGTTGCTGCTCATATTCCCTCATTAGGATTTGAAAAATATGAGTCTTCTAAGTCAAACTGGAATTCTGTAAAGAGGAACCAATCCTTATCAATCATTTACTTTCCTAAATACTGTTTCTATAGGAAATATAGGATGATTGCTTGATTGTGTTATTCTTTCTTGTTATTAACAATATTCAGAATAATAAGACATGCCATAGAAAGGCCCAATGGTGATTAATTTTTTTTATATATTTGATGTGTTTCAGCTGGATGTACTTGTTACCTCATCTTTGTGTGTGTGTGTGTGTGTGTGTGTTAAGATATTGTACCTTTTTAATGATCAATTTGTCCTAGTGTAAGCAAGTGAGAATCCCTTCAGATTAGCTTCATTGTTCTTTGACATGGCCCATTAGTTATTTTTTAAATATTTTAGTCAAAAATATATATATATAACATAAAATTTGCCATTTTAGCCATTTCAACTGCATAATTCAATGGTATCATTTATAATCATAATGTTGTGCAACCATCACTATTTTTATCACTGCAGACATAATTTTCATCACTTTTATCACTCCAAACATCATCCCATACTCCATAAATAACAATTCCTTTTCCCCTCCCCAACCTCTCATAGCTTCTGCTATAACTTGTGTCTCTATGAATTTGTCTATCCTAGATATTTCAGATCAATGTAAAACAATATTTATCCTCTGTATTTATGACACACTTTGCATAAAGTTTTCAAGGTTTGTCTCTACTATACTATGTGCCATCTATGTCTACTCCTTTCTATGGTAGAATAATATTCCACTGTTTGCATGTATATATAAATATATATATATGTGTGTGTGTGTGTGTGTGTGTGTGTGTGTGTGTGTGTGTGTGGCATATATATGGCATATATGAAATTTTGCCTATCTATTCATATGTCCATGGACAGAGGTTATTTCTACCTTTTAGTTACTAGAGCATTGAACCTGTCATACTTTTATCTGTGTAAGTTCCTATTTTTCATTCTTCTGTATATGTGCCTAGAAGTAGAATTGCTGGGCATGTATTAATTATATATTTAACTTTTTGAGGAACTGCCAAACTGATTTTCACAGCAGTTGAACCTTTTTTTTTAAATTCCCACCAGCTATGAACAAGAGTTCCAAGTTCTCCACATTCCTCACAACACGACCCATTAGTCTTTGATATCTGACAGTTAGCCAGTTCTCTGGCACAACATGATGCTCAAAATCATCTTGTGCATTTGGTGCTCTAAACTTGGAATCAACATCTCTCCAAACAGTCCTGGTTTCTTTGAGCTGTGAATAGTTCTTGGAGGACTACGGGTACTAGGGGTGCTCACAGATACTAGGTTCTTGCTGCTTCTGAGCCTTTTCAATGAACTGAGATACTTACTCTGCTGGTGCCCTTTCAAGTCCCAGCTTTTCTAGTTGGCCAAATGGTATTTCAATGAGAATGAATTAAGGGTAAGGACCAATCAGGACACTGTCAGCACAAAGTGGCCTCAAAGTAAGGATCAAATTAGGGGTATGGCTATAAAATCTTTTGTTAAGACTTTACAAATATTTGTTGTGAAGACCCACAGATTTTCTGAACTAAACAAACAAACAAAAAAATCTCTTAAGGACCTTATGAGTACTGGAAAGCACTGTGGCTTGCAGCACTCACGGGAAGAGGCCTTTCCCAAAGAGATTTGCAGATATGAACTGCCAATACAATTCATATGAAACTCATAAAGTCATAAAGGTTTAAAAATAATTTTACTACTTAGGAGGCTGAGAGAGGAGGATTACAGGTTTCAGGCCAGCCTCAGCAATTTAGTGAGACTATCAGAAACCTAGCAAGACCCTGTTTCAAAACAAAATATTTTAAGAAAAGGTCTGGGTGTGTATCTTAGAGGTAGAATGACCTTTGGTTCAATCCCCAGTACCCTCCCACCAAATAAATAATTTTATTTATAAATTCACCACAATTTTAGACTAAAATTCACAGAAAGAGCACATAAAACTCTATGGACATAAAGAAGGCTCAGAAAGCTACTCATCTGAAAAAGCAGACCATTTCCTGAGGAACAAGAGGGATATCCCAGAGAACATGGACTAGATTCCAGAGGACAGAGCCATAAACTGCAGAAAACCAAATTCAAGGAGCAAACCTGGGTCTTTATCATGAAAGAATTCATGCTCCCCGGAGCAGGGTGAACTGTGGACATAATGCCCACTGGATTCTATAATTTCTATAAAGCACTAACTGCTACATGCCTTTTATTTCCTTCTTTTTAAACAGGAGTGTCTATTGCAATTATTCTATGATTTTTTCTTTTCATGACTGTATGTTGAGTGGGTGTGGAGAAGAATGAGAAGAAATGCACTTTAGATGCTTTTTCCACATCCAGATTTAATACAGATCAGGAGATGTTAGCACTGGATTTGGTGACCCGGGAAGAGGATTTGGTATAGTTTTCCCATGGGAGGGGCGTGAATTCTGGCCACAGACAACCTCTAAAGATGGCCACTCTCAGTTCTTCCTCTCCTGTACACACATGCTGTTACACATACTAAGCAGTGGAACCTGGGCTGGACTTGTGACTTGCTTTGAACAATAGAATATATTAGAAATTATGCTCTGTGCATGTCTTGTGAATTCCTGCATCACAGCATTTAACAAAACAATAGAGTGGGCACAAGAAACATTTCCACTACATAAACAAGTAACTGAATAAGTGGGCCACTCTAAATAGCTTTATTTCTTCATTTGGAAAATATTTATCATACACCTATGACACTGGATGCTCTTGGAAGAAAAATGCATATCTATAACTTACAGCTCCTGGCCTTGAGGTACTAACATCTAGCCAGAAAGAATACAGAAACCCATAGGAGAAGCTAACGTGTACTTCCAACATTCAATAAAAATAAGATTGACAGCTAGACATACTGGCACATTCCGGTAATCCCAGTACCTGAGAGGCTGAGACAGAAAGATTGCAACTCCCAGGACAGCCTCAGAAACTTAGAGAGACTCTTTTAAAATTTAAAAAAAATAGGACCGGGGGAGTAGAATTCCCCTGAGTTCAACTCTCAGTACCAAAAACAAAGTCATATAAAAAATGAGTTCAATTAAAAAAGATAGGATCAACTATTTTAACAGTATCAGTGTTGTTGAGAAGACAATGAACATGAGATCTGAGAATGAACCTCTCTGTTTGGCAAATAGGAGGTTAACAGTGAGTTTTGGGAGAAGAACTTGAGAATCTGGTGACAATAGAAGCCAGACTGCTGGGCATTTGGAGTGCAGTAGTAGGGAGGAAGCTGAGTATGTGGGTGGAACCCACAAACTCAAGAAGTTTGGCAGGAAGAGAACAGAGGACCATTTCTTTGGAGGCAATAGATCAGGCTGCAGATGGGAAGGATCCTACAGAGAGGAAGAGATTAAAAATGCCCAGGAAAAGCAGAGCGCCTGATAGATCATCATTCTGAAAGAGGAGATAGGGACCAACACTACCTATTAGGGCCAGGAGCAAGCCTAGGAAAGGGGACTCTGCCCCTCCTCTAAGACAGGAGGGTAATGAAGACTGAGACTTTGAGGGAACGGGTAGGGAAGTAAACAATTGCCAGATGGACTCCATAGTCTCAGAAAAAGCACAAAGACCATTTGCTGTGAATCAGAAGGACTGAGAAGGTAGAAGACTTAAGGAAAGTGGAGAAGTTTTAGAAGAGTGAATGTGTGCAAATGTCCTCTCTTGGAACATGGTCTATGTCAGATGACCTTGTGTTAAGCATAGCAAGGTAGATTTATGGGGGTGTGCCAGACATAACACCTTCCACTGTGATGCAGCTGGCTTCTCCTAGATGGGCTGATGGACAACACTGATGGTGAAGGACCAGGCATGATCAAGAGCATCCTTTGGTAGACTCGTGGGAGGAGGAAAGGAAAATGGAATCCAAGAGTGCTGAGTCAGATGATATGCTATGTGAGATTAATGCTGAGCCACAATCAAAAATGCAGGGAGCAGGCTGAGTAGTGAAGTCTGTAGTCAGAGCTAGGAGAAACACCATGAGGTATCAGAGGTCTAACTTGATGTAGTTCAGTGACCAATGGACAATCTCAAAGCCCATTTTGTTAGAGTATTATCAATCTGTCTACAAATGTGGCCACTTCTTCCTAGAGCATTTTAAACATATGCTGGGTCTTTTTCATGAACAGACAAGTAGGTGGCACCAAAAAATTGTGTCACAGCCAGCTGGGCTCAAGGTCAATGTCAGAACTCTAAGAAAAAATAAGCTCCAGGTCTTGGAGAAGGATTACCAAGGCAAGAGTGGCACATAAGAAATAAGTCAAAAGTCTTAACACCAGAAACAAGGTTCAGCCTGAAGATTCAGTCCTAAGGGAAAGGTAGAGTAGGCCATTTGTTAGCATTTAGAACAGACTGGTGACTAGGACTTAAGACTATGATAAATCTTGGATCTCTGCTCTAATTAGAAAGGACATGCTACATTAATTGCTCCTGCCACAATCAGCATGAGTCTGGAAAGTCAAAAAAGACTGAACCAGCAGTGACCGTGTCGGGGCTTAGGGTGTGATCCAAGTGGATTTGGATGAGGAATCACAGGACAGCTGGTTGACCAGAGTGAAATCACATAAGACCCCTGAATGGGCCCGAATCCATGCAGCCAGGGCAATGAAAACATTCACAACAGCATGCAGATGGGAAGACTACTGGCAGAAGGAGGTTGCTATTGAGACATTCTTGAAAAGAGAGGTATAGGACATGGCAGGGAAAGAAAGGAAAATCAGCAAGTGAGAAGGAGTAAAAAAGGAAGTAAACGCATTGGTATGATCAAGGATCCAGCCCACAGGAGCAGACTTGTAAAAATCTCTTGGAGTGAGCAAAACCTGGGCAGTATGCTTGTCTAGAGTCAAGAGAAGATGCTATAGATAAGATAGGATTGAACCAGGGTTTCATACCCTGGTTCATGCTAGGCAGGAATGCTCGACCCCTGAACTGCGTACTCCCCATACCCTTTTTAAAGACAAGGTCTTGATAAGTTGGCCAGGCTGACCACCAACTTGCCATTCTCCTGCCTCAGCCTCCCAAATACTGGGATTATAGGAGTGCACCACAGCCACCAGATCTCTGCCCCAATTCTTAAGGCCCATGACCAGCCCAGAGAACCAGGCAGGCCTCAATACAGGACTATAATGTATAAATCAGAAGGAAACAAAGGATTCTGCACAAGGAAAGTTGCATGATAGTTTAGTGGACCAGGGCTATATTCTGAGAGGCATTCTGACCTTGAGAATTGGGACTGGGATATTACACAGATCCCAGGGATGATCCAAAGCCAACAACTGAAATGTACAATGGACAATTGTCAATTTTTTTGCCATAAATCATCTATCCCATTTCCTTATAATAAAATAACTTCTCATCTTTGTCATCTTTGTGTAGGTGGTCTGGAACACAGGTGATTCCTATTATCTAACTTCTACTATCTTTTTTTTTTTTTTTTTTTTGGTACTGGGGATTGTACCCAGTGGCATTATACCTCTGAGCTACACCCTCAGCGCTATTTTATTTTATTTTTTGTTTTGTTTTGAAACAGGGTCTCGATAGATTGCTGAGCTGTAATCTTCCTGTCTCAGCCTCCCAAGTACTGGGATCATAAGCTTGTGCCACCATTCCTGACTTCGCCACTATCTTTTATGACAGAAGCTAAAGGAAGCCAGATCCTGATTCCCCCCACCCTCCCTCTCTCACTACCCTAGGAAGTAGGCATTGAGCCATAAGCCAAATCAGACTCCAGAGTTTTAAGTCCTGAACACATAAGACAAGGAAGTAGAGATTGGTGGAGGTTACAGAGGAGATAATAGGACCCTGGTTCTTTCTCATTTTGGTCCTGATGTGCCCATTAATTCTCTGAGCCCTGTATATCCTTCCAATATATGCCCTTTCTGCTTAAAGTTGTCACAGAGACTGTTTCTATTGCTTGAATTCAAAATCTTTGACGGATGCACATGGTAAGGCAGAGAGTTGGAAGGATGACAGCAAATTTGGGCTGTCAGCAAGGGTGAAGCTGATGCAACTGACCTTAAAATAGAGACGAGGCTAGAAGTCAAGAGCCCAGAGAAAGATGTTACTGGATGGGATGAAATTGGAGTCGTTAAGAAGAAAGTTACGGGCATCAACAGGCGCCAGAAAGAGGGGGATCATAACACAAGTTGGTGGTGCTTTTGGAATGGATAAGAGCCAGCGTCCACCCAGAGCTTACGAACTAGCAGATAAAATTACATAAACAATTACTATAACACATGATAAATGTTACCATTAAGAATATGAGCTTTGGAGTAAAATGATCTATATTTGAATCCAAACACTTAAGAGTTATATAAGAATGGTGCCTAGGTTCCTTTATTTGTAAAATGGAGTAGTAATTTACATGTTGAAAACAAATCAATGCAGAAAACCTAACATATACTCCCCCCCTAAAACAAACAAACAAACAAACAAAAAACAGTTCCTTTCACAGGGAACCTAGGGCTTGGTATGGAAACATAAAGCCATTCACCTAAACTGGTGTCCAAATAGGGCAAAAGTTACTGGAAGATGGTAATTTTAGGTCAAGACCTGGAAGATGAGCAATAACAGCAATGGCAATAATTAATAATTACATTTGTTGAGCTCTTGCCACGTGCCAGGAATATTATCTCCTTTATTCCTCATGAGAGTGCTCTGAGATGAGTCACCACTATTTTATAAACAAAGGAATCTGATGCTCAGAAACGTTGAGTACCTAGACCCAAGTCACTTTGCTAACTAGACAGTGTGTGTGGAGCTGGCAGAGAGAGAGCATCTGTGACCCCTCAGAATAAATTTCTGATCTGGAGTCCTGTGAAATCCCTCAGTGGAGACTCTGCCATATCGGAGGTTATTTTTCTGCCTATACATATCCTTAGTTTCATAACAGGAGACTTTCAGAGGACACAATTCATTAGAATCAGATTTTGGTTTCTATCCCACTTTCCAGCAGTATGTATTTTTCATAAACAACCAGTGACTTCGGTGGTTATTGATCTGATAAAATTAACATATTTTTCTCAATTAGATTCATCTCAGAGTACCCCCCCCACTGAGCTGGCTCTCAAAGCACCTGCTCATTTCACTCCTAACTCTGTTGGGAAAGAGGAGGAAAGATGCCTAATGCTCTCCTGTGTGTTCAAAGAGAGGCCACATTTGTCCTGCGCACTAATCAAAGAAATGTGGTACCGCCTCACCGCCTCACCAGGTTTGAGCCCTGACTTCATAACTAAAATGTGATGTCTGCTGAGGTGGGTGACCGGGGCATCTGTTCAACATATGCCTAGCAACACCAAATAGCCCCGTTAGTGCAGGAAGTGAGGGAGGCTCGCTCCCTTCGAAGCTGAAGGGGAAATTGGAAGTGGGCATAAAGTAATTACCCACTTGGAGCCTGTCCAGGCCATGTTCAATGCGATTGAAAGCTTCTATCCTTGATGACAACCTTCTCCAGCTCAGGGAGGTCAGAGAACGTGGAATATTTTCACCACTCTCCACTGCAGAGACCTGATCTGCTTTGAAGTCTGTCTGAAATTCACTGAGGTCACCGAGGGGAGGGATTACCGCCTTCCCAGCCAAAGAACATCCTGTCTCCTGAGCGCTAACATCATTTCCAATGCTCTTTGGTTCATGTTAACTAGTGCCGCTTTCTTTCTTCTTGTGTGTAGCGGTGTGTGAAGTGCTTTCCATAGATATTACCTCATTTGAGCAGCACAACAACCATGGGAGAGAAACAGAGTATGTGTCATTATTCCCAACTCACAGGCGAGGACACCTGATGTTAGGGAGGATAATTGATTGGATGGGGTCGCAGCCATGGTGTCCCGAGACCTGTCATCTGGACAGGTGGTATCTTTTCATCTTACCCCACTTCACCTAGAACTGCATGATTCTCAGACAACCCACATTTGGAGACATCCCAGTTCTCTTTCAATTGCCTTAAAAGTCTTGAAGAAATTGTTGAAAGTGTTTCAAAGTAAAAGTCGCAGGAAGTAACTTTTTAAAAGTAGACAGCTAGGCTTCTAGTCCTATGAAGACAATGACCTGCCGAACATTTTGCTCAAACTCAACCCTAGAGAATATGAAGAGGCAGCAAAGAAATCTGGATTTTAGGGACTGCTAAAAATGTATGTGACTCTCTTGGGGAGATTGAGAGATGTCTTGAAATGGTAGGTGGGAAGCTTGTGGGATTCTAAGACAAAAGACTTTGAGAAGCTTTTTCTTTTTAAGCAATGAGAAGGTGGATTGGAGAAAGGTTCTCCATCGCTGCTCTTAGCTTTTCCTCTCATTGTTTTGAGGCCACTGTCACCAGCCTCTTCCCTGCAGAAGTCCTTTCATCATCCAGACCTCTAGTGGTGGCAAAGTAAAATCAAGGCAGTGCAGGTGCTGGGGTGAGGAGATGCTGAAACCAGGTGCAGTTGGCCAGGCACTCTGGAAAGGCCACCACTCGAGCTATGGTCACACGTGTGCATAGACAGACACTCCTGCCTCAGATAGGCAGTCTCACACCAGGGTACACAGCGTGGAAGTGAAGGCAGGCAGCAGTGCCTGCTCCCCTTCTCCCATGAGGCAAGAAGCACCTGCACGATTGTGAGTGATGATGCTGGTCCTTCAGTATCCTGGCCCCCATTGACTTGCTCCTCCAGACTCCCACTTCTTGGGGAATCACAGTGTATGGAGACTGACTCACCCCAGGACTGAGGACTGTAAGTAGAAAAGAAGGGATACTGCCCAGGGAAGAGGTGTACCAGGCAATGATGCAATCTTTTTATGGTGTCCCTGGCTTTATGCTCTAGAACTCAACAGCTCTCATTTTTTGTTTTTGTTTTTGTTGTTGTTGTTTAATTTCTAAAGAGACTGGAGTCTGATATTTGGCATTCCTCAGTAAATATTACCAAGCAGAGTAGTTGATATCTACAGAAGATCATGAACTTACAAGCCCAAATAAAACGATGAAGAAAGACAGAAACAGAATATCATCTACTACTTGAAGCAGAACCATTTGAACGAATGGAAATAGAATATAACATTAGTATAATTTCTATGCTTAAGGAGATGCAGGAAGAAATTAGTAAAAGTAAAGCAAGAATTGAAAGAACCAAGTGAAATATTAGAGACAAAAAGTATATGCTTGAAATGAAGAACACAAATAGCATAAATAATAGGGTGGAAAAGAATTAAAGAAAGACTTAGTAAATTGGAGGATCAGAATTAGAAACTCTTCCTAAAAGCAGCGGGAAAGAATAGAGACAGAATATATGATTTAAAAATTTTAAGCTAACAGACATGGGGGAAAAAAGTAAAATCGCTGGCATCCAGATCAGAGGAATCCAAGAGGAATAGGATGGGAAAATGGAAAGGAAAAAATATTTAAAGCAATAATAAAGATAATTTTTCCAAAATCAATGAAGATATTTTTTCAAAAAAAAAAAAACTCTCAGAGAACCAGATACAAGAGGTAAGAAAATTCATACCTATTCATTTCATAATGAAAATTTTAAAGTACCATAAAGCTTAGAAAAAATACATATAATGTCAAGAATGGTCTATGAAGTAGCAAGCCATTGGGTGATACTAGAATATTCAAGAACACTTAAAGGAAAATGATAATGAAAATTCCCTTTATAAAGAGTACAATATAATTTTGAAGTATTAAAGGTAAAATAATTCAAACCTATGTTTAATTATTATCCAAATAAGAGTGAATAATAAAAACATACCAGGATACATTAAAAATAACACAGCATGATGGCACACACTGGTAATCCCAGGACTTGGGAGGTTGAGACAGGAGGATTTCAGGTTTGAGGACAGCCTCAGCAACTTAGTGAGGCCCTCTGCAATTTAGTGAGACCCTGTTTCAAAAAATAAAAATAGGGTCAGAGGTAGAATACCCTTGTGTTCAATCCCCAGTACCACAAAAAAAAAAAAAAAGAAAGAAAAAAAGAGGATACATTAAAAATAAGAACAAAAGCAGAGATGCTAAAAGAGATAAGTGAAGTAAAAGTAGTTAAGTGCCTTGGTGAAGTTTATTGTTCGTGTTTCCTACTTGTTTTTTAAATGAGTCTGGAGAGACTTCTGAAAAAATCCCAAAAGATAAAGTAAATATGTAAATAAATAAAATTCAGGGAAAACTCAGAAAGCAACTATAAGTACAATAGATATTCAAGAAGATACTGGGCAACTACATACTAGCAACTAGGAGACCTGAGAAAAAATAGAAAACATGAAGTATCAAAATTGGTGCAAGAAAAAGAAGAGTAAATTAATAAATATTAAAATGTAGAATTTAAGTTAAAGACTTCCCCTTCAAAAAATTAATGTTTATGTTCAGACAGTTTTAGAGATGAATTCTACAAAAATTTCAAGGATTTTCCATTTCCTAAACTACATAAATCATTGAAGAGAAAAGAAAAGTCAAACCACCAAGCTAATTTCACGGGACAAAAAGAATCACTTCAAAAAAAAAAAAAACTAAATATAAATAACATACAAAATTAAAATCAACATATCAAAATTAAAATTAACATCCAGGATATTATATAGAAGTCAAAAATTCTGAATAACATTTTATCTACATGATTAAATATAAGTGCACCATAATAGTAGGGTGATTATCTAGTTTTAAAATTTTTATCTTTGAGAGATGCATACTCAAGCATTTTTTGATGAAGTAGTAAAACATCTGGAATTTGCTTCGAAAGATCCAGTGTGGAGGATGTGAAGAAAGAGCAAAAAGCCAGGTGTGGTGGTAAATGCCTGTAATCCCAGTACTGGGAGGCTGAGACAGGAGGACCACAGGTTCAAGACCCACTTCAGCAATTTAGCAAGACTCCCAGCAATTTAGCCAGTCCCTGCTTCAAAATAGAAAATATAAGGCCTGGGGATATAGCTCAGAGGTAGAATGCCCTTGAGTTCAATTCCCAGTACCAATGAAGGAGGAGGAGGAGGAAGAGGAGAAAAAGGAAGAGAAAAAGTGATCATTGTTGAAGTTAGTTTGTGAGTACATAATAGATGGTTATGCTATTCTCTGTACTTTGTTTAATTTTTATTTTTGCATAAAAATTATTTTGTATGGGTTATTCCAGTATAAAAACAGCAGTACCAAAAAATCAAATATTTTTTTTAAAAATTTACAACAGTATTAGACTTCAGGATAAAAATATGATATAATTGATGCAGAAACAACATTTGATAAGATTTAGCATCTACTTTATGGTGATTTTTTTAAAAAATAATCTTATCAAATAAAGAATAAACTTCTTTAACTTTTTATAAGGTAATGGCAGAAAAATCCATAGCAATATCCTATTTAATGGAGAATATTAGGTGCTTTCCCTATAAAATTGGAATTAAGAAAAGAAAGTCATCATTAGCATTACTGATATTTAACATAATACTGGAGGTCCTGGATAACACTATCAGAAACAACAAGAGAATAAAGTTTTCCAAGAAAGAGATAAAACTGCCATTATTTGCAAACAGTTGAAAAAGATGATTCAGCAAACTAAAGGAATACAGGATCAATTTGTGAAAGTCAATAATATTTTAATATCTTAAAGATATTATATGTTCCCCCAAATTAATCTATAAATCCAATCGAATCCTATTCAAAATGTCAGTTGAAATTGAGACTAACTCATTAAAATCATTTGAAGTTTTACACGAAGCAGTAAAGATCTACAAATACTAAAGTTGACACTGAAAAAAAAAGTGCCAAAGATAGAAACAGGGAGTTTTTCTATCAGATATTAAAAGTACATTTTAGGAAGAATCAACTGGAGAGGAGTGTCAAGAAATTTCTGAGGTGCTGATGATATTTCAGCTCTTGATAAGGACTTGCATTACACAGAAAGACGCATTTGTCAAAACATATGCCTAACAGTTGCATATTTCATTATATTTAAAGTTTACATTAAAAGAAAAACTACACACACTGAAGTCAAGTTAATAACACGCAGGTTGATGTATATGACAGGAAGTGCCGTGATGTCTCGTTTTTACTTTGACTTGAATGGATAGACGGGAGGACGTAGGACATACGTTAAAGCAGGTGCAGTAACATGCGTCTAGAGACAACAAAGTAGTAGAGCCATAGTGAAGACAAGGGACCAGGCACCAGAGCAACACGGTCAACAACAGGTCAGTGCTGCTCCATTAGGAGCGCCCAGAGTGCAGAGGGAGAGTGCTGTGTGCATGAGGACTTAGTGCAGGATAAAGATGGTCCTGCAAATCAGAGTGCAAAGAATGGTGCTTAGTGAGAAGGGAGGAAGCTAGCTCACTACAAGGTGAAACCTAAGACTGGCTAAAATGGAAAGTGGGAAAGCTAAAGATCTAAATGAAAAGGTATTTTTATAAAATTAAAAGGAAAAGACTGTAGGAGAATACCTATGCCACCTATGTGAAGAACATCTTAAATAAAACATCCAGAGCAGAAGTTCTAAAACTAAAAAAAAGGTTCACACTGAAATGAAATATTTTAGCAGAGTGTGGTGGCACACATCTGTAATCCCAGTACTTAGGAGGCTGAGACAGGAGGATTGCAGGTTCAAGAATAGCCTCAGCAATATAGTGAAGCTTTCAGCAACCTGAGACCCCATTTCTGATTACAAAATAATTTTAAAAAGGGTTGGGGGTGTAGCTTGAAGGTAGAATGCTCCTGGGCTCAATCCCCAGTACCGCAAAAAAATTATTTTTCCACTCCACAAAGGATATTACACATTTAATAAATAGATAACAGGAGAATACATTTATAATGTCTTGAACTAAAAGAAAAAATCCATCTGGAATATACAAGGAATTCCTGCAAGTCAATAATTTTTAAAATTTTTATTGGTACCATGTAATCACACATCATGATGAAGTTCAGAGTGATAGAGGCACATATGCAAACAAAATTAAGTGAGCCTCCCCAGGTCCACCCCACTCGACATTGTGATTGGCACTGATAAATCTGTATTTGTACACCATGTCCACTGGTCAATATTTAAAAAAATAAAATAAAATAGAAACCTCAATTTGCAAATGGTCAAAGGACAGGAATATAAAAGTCACAGAAGAGGCAACCTAAATGCCCAGGATGGACGTGAAGACATGCTCAAAATTAGTAACCAGGATTGTAAATTAAAGCAACAATGAGGTGTCACGTTAAACCAATTAAATTGGCCAGAATTAGAAAGCTGGTCAAGACCAGATGTTTGTGAAGCTATATGGGGTGGTGAGAACCATGCACTGCACAAGACTCCTCACCAAAGCACAGCTGGAGATGGCAAATGGGTGTACAGAATCCAGGCACCTATGGATGACAGAATGGATAGGCTAAATGTAGCAAAAACCATTCAGGGAGCCCGGCGTGGTGGTGCATGCTTGTAATCCCAATACTTGGGAGGCTGATACCGGAGGATCCAGGTTCGCGGCCAGCCTCATCTACTTAGTGACGCCCTTCGCAACTTAGTGAGACCCTGTTTTAAAATAAAGAATAAAAAATAGGGCTGGGGGTGTAGCTCAGAGGTAGAATGCCCCTGGGTTCAATCCCCAGTACCGAAAAAAAAAAATCAGGAGGTATAATAGTCATTAGAGAGTTAATATTGTTAGTATCATAGTCTGCTCCTAAATGAGTGTATTTCATGGAATAGGTTAGAAGCAGCAGTCGATGTGTACATATAATAACATAGATGGATCTGAAAAGGCAATGCTGCTAAGTGTAGGTAATATAATCCAATTTATGTTAGTTGAAAACACATATATAATCAAGACTAGAGTCATTTTCCTGACAGAATCCTTGTCTTGGTGTGCTGGAGTTCTCAGAGAGAATGTGCTGGTCCTGATTCACTGATGGGCCAGTGAGAGTCCACATTAGTACCCAGATCAGAAACATTCCTACCCTGGAGCCCAGAAAACCCGGGGTTGATGCCCTTCAGGGAGTTGGTACTTGCCACAGTATGTTAAAAATCATTTTCCTTTGCTCTAGAATAAATCACTTATAGAAATGTAAAAAATGAAAAACTACAACACATACATAATTATAATTTACACTTTAAGATAATACATCTCAACAGAATGATGCATATTAAACATTAGGATCATTGCACAAGGGGGAAAAAAAGAAGGAAATGGGGTAAAAGAGAATGAATGGGAACCAAAGTTATAAACAATTCTGGTCCGGGGCCCTGGTTTGGGACCACCCAGGATACCGGGAGGACCTCCGAGGATGATTAACTAAAGCTTTCCTCAATCTGTTCCCAGAGGTGCCATTATCCCCCATGGGGACATTTTACCCGAGACTACCCTCTGTGCTTTTATAGATTTCATTACAATTGCAACAGTTTTATGTTCCACTGTTAAGAGTTGAATAAAACTTTACCCATAAAAAGTAAATCATAGCAAATCCCCAGACAAATGGAACGGTCCCGGCATCATAATATTAATTTATAGGACATGTGCGGTGGAACTTTCATCTGCAGAGCACCTCCGATGAAAATGACTTATAGGGTTAAAGGAGAGTTGGGGCAGGCTGAAAAAGAGCCAGTCCAGAAGACAAATGTACCAAACGGATATCGATAAGCTGAACACAGGGATCACTTCACCACGCGACTGGATGCCAGACAACGCGGAGGTGAAATACCACCGCCGTTAACTGCTCGAGCAGAGTCTCAATTTAAGAAAGAGAATAAAGAAAAATCGCCTGCCCACAAACAGTGCACAAGGGCACCTGAGAAGGCACGGGGTAATGAACGCGATCAGGACCACTTGGGAGAGCCGTGGAGAGCCAGGTTAGGTGCCCTGGAGTTTCATCTCTTGCACCTAGCCTGGCCTCTCTCCCTGCACTGGTCCTGGATAGCAAGGTGTGGATGGGGCTCGGTGGCGCACACCTGTCATCCCAATACTTGGGCGGCTGAGACAGGAGGATCATGCACTGCGGGCCAGTACAAGGTAACCTAGTGAGACCTGTTTCCAAATAAAAAGGGCTGGAGGCGTAGCTCGGTAGTAGAATGCCCCTGGGTTCAATCCCCAGCATCACACATATAAAATGGCAAGATATGGGTGTTGCTTTTAACACTCCCTCTTCTTGCTGCACCTCAGAGACACACGTGTTCACGGTACAGGTCCATGCACATAAGAAGCAGTGATCAATAGTCCTCTCCAGCCATTCGTTCAGCAGGGGTGCCCCACTGTGATCCTGGTGCTATTGTGAGCACTGAGGAGTGGACCGTGAATAAACAGAGCCCTGCTCTCCTGAAGTTTGCATCCCAGTTGCCTATGTTGTGCAGTAGGGTGAGGGAGAGACAGACAACAAATAATGAACAAAGGCATAACTTGTCTGGTAGTAAAGACGAATGGGGGGGGGGCAACCAAATGGGATGGAAGAGCTGCCGAGCGTGGTGGCACATGCCTGTAACCCAGTAATTGGGAGGCTTAATTGAAATTGGAGGGTCACAGGTTTGACAGAAGTCTCAGCAGCTTAGTGAGACCCTTAGCAATTTAGCAGGACCCTGTTTCAAAATTTAAAAAAATAAAATAAAATAAGGTTGAGGGTGTAGCTTGGAGGTAGAATACCTCTGGGTTCAACTTCCAATACGAAGGAAGGAAGGAAGGAAGGAAGGAAGGAAGGAAGGAAGGAAGGAAGGAAGGAAGGAAGGAAGGGAGGAAGAGAGGGATAGATAGAGGAGATATTTGAAAATCTGGACAGAGTGGCCAGCAGCGAGGGAAGACAGATAAATCACATGTGCTTGTCTCTACCACATTTCTTAATTCAGTGGTACACAGTAGATGTGCTTAGTCTATAGTGGGGGTGATTAAATAATGGAGACTGGGTGACCACAAGCAGACCAGACTCCAGCCTCTCCTAAAATGCCCCCCACCCCTGCATCTGCAGAAGGCAGCCCGGCATCCCCAAGGTCCTGGAGGAAGCAGTGCCACCAGCCCCTCCCCCACCAGCCTGATTCTACCTACTCTTTTGATGGTGAAATGCAATGACAGACAAAGCTCTGTAGGAAGGCACCAAGAGGAAGGTAAGTGACAGGTACCAAGCGGGTCCCACAGGCTATAAACCTGTCACTAAGAAAATAAGGATGATAAGAGTTTATGTCTGCAAAGCCCTCGCCTCCAAGGAAATCCAGGGTCTCTTTTCAGGTTGGTTCTTGGAGTAATTAAACATCAAGGTGAGCCTCAGTGATACAGGGAAGAGCTCTTTGGCTTCATTTCACAGAGAGCAAAACTGAGGCTCTGAGACATTCGTTAACCTCCCCAAGGGAGGGCAAGCTATGGCTGGCAAGTCATAGAGTTGAGACAATTAGGTGCATGATTAAAAGTGACACACACACACACACACACACACACACACACACACACACCTCTATTGCAAGGAATCTTGGAAATGAAGGACTTCTGCCTGAACTATGTAAAGTGACAATATCTATCTAATAATTGTTTCTCTCTCCTTCACTCTCCTTGGAAGACTTTGCCAGAGATCATCAGTGCCTTCTGAGAGATAATATGTCGTGGTTGAAAGAGCACAGGCCATTCAAATGAAATCACATTTTACAAGAACAAAAAAAAAAAACAACAAAAAATGTGCATGTGTTAAACAGATTTGAGTAGTTGCCTCTGAGGGGAGGGAGAGGGTAGCTGAGGCTGAATAATGGGGTGGGAAGGAAAAAGTAAGTAAATAAAACTGAAAAGAATGGGCTTGGTTTGAATCGATGGTGCTAATGTGTATGATTAAACCAGCTCTTCCCAACTGAGGTAAAAATCAACTACCACACACGTGGGAGTTAGATTTGTCTTGAATATGGACCCAGGGGCTCACTGGCAAATTCTTTAACTTCCTTCCCTGAAATCCCAGTGTCTTCATGGAATAAACTGGGATTGATAATAATATAAACAGCCCATCTGATTCATTTCCAAAATCATCAGTGCTCAGGAAGAATTATCGTCTCCTTTCCGGGCACATGGAAGATTCTAATGAGCCACCACTGTGACATCAGAATGATGTGACTGGTTCTGGTCAAGGTGACATGAAATGAAATGGCTTCATCTGTTTATTTTACTCACTGCTTGGAGAGAAAAACAAGAAGTAAAATGTCTGTGCATGAAATATCCCCTTTTCTCTCCCGGGACTTGTGTAAGTTCCCTTCCAAGTTGAGCTCAAAAGACTTCAGTGAGTTTCTCCAGTTTCTGCTTTCTCCTTTGGTGGAGAGCTGGTGAGTTGACATCGCTGGGCCAAGAGGCTGGAACAGCCCGGGTCAGGGCCTGGCAGGCACCTGACTGGACAATTGCTGAAACCACAGTGGTTTTTGCAGGAATGAGAAATGAACTTCTATGGAGTCACTGGGTTCTTGGGATTGCTTTTTCCACTGCAACACGGTTTAATCTAACCTGATTTCTACACATACAACTATCATTAGCACCAACTCCCTCTCAGATGGAACCAGGTGGCTCCAGACACTGTAGAATACAAATGTTAGAAGGAAATCAAACATTGATCTATTGGCTTTTGGAACTTTAAATCTGAGGTGAGAGGCTGAGCTAGGTGAGCTGAGGAAGGGAAGTAAGCCATTCTCTTTATATACTCCTGGAAAGTTCACATTCAGGTATGACTGTCGATTTGACTGGCTGCTTCTGAGAAGGAGCTTACCTTTAATCCAGGGCACCCCCCACCCCCAGTCATCCAGCCCTCTGTGCGTCCTTTTTCTCCAGGAGCAGAACAAATCCCCTTATGTGAAGATTTCACAGTAGTCCTTCTCAGCCTCAGAGTAATAGTTGTCTGTTATCTCTAGTTAGAAAATTAAAATTTTTATTCAGCCAAAGCGGGAAGGTAATACAATTCTATAACCTTGTGGTTTCATCTGTTTATTACTTACTGCTTGGAGAGAAAACAATAAATAAAATATCTGTGCATGTAATATCCCCTTTTCCCCTCCAGGGACCCGTGTAGGTTCCAAATAACCAAATAACCTCAGTGTGAAGCAATGTTTCCACAGAGTCCACCGGCTCTGTTACAGCTCTCTCATTAACCTTCTCAACCCGCCCATTCCTGTGTGTCAGGTCCGGTCACTTCTATTTAATAATGTTGGTACAAACAATGGCCCAGGCTATCGTCAGAGAGTGGGCATATCCTCACCCACACTCAAACAGTGTGTCAGCCCCCGTTAATTGCAGGACTATAAAACCTCGAGTGGGCCATAAAATAGAGAGGAAGCTATGGAGATGACCATACTCGTCATAGCAACACTGATCTGGGTCGTTATGCCGAGCAGCAGGCTCCCCGCCCCAAGACCTCGGCGTTCACTCCTTCCCAGCTGTCTCCAGAAGAAAAGGCAGAAGCCAGGCATTGGACTGAGTGCTTAAGAACCAAGGAGCAAGCCGGGCGTGGTGGCGCACGCTTGTAATCCCAGCATTTGGGAGGCTGAGCCTGGAGGATCCGGGTTCGCGGTCAGCCTCGGCTACCTAATGAGGCATTCCGCAACTTAGGAGACCCTGTTTCAAAATAAATAATAAAAAACAGGGCTGGGGATGTAGCTCGGAGGTAGAATAATGCTCCTGAGACTGCAAAAAATCCCCAGTACTGCAAAAAAAAAAAAAGAAAAAAGAACCAAGAAGCAGAATGAGATTCTTGCAAACCTGCAGACTCTTGACAGGAAGTTTCTAGGTGCCCCAGGAAGAGAGAGAGGTTCTGAGGTGGTCAGGAGGCTGGGATGGGGGGGAGGACAGGGGACAGCTGTGCCTGTTGTCTCTCTTGTCACCTGCACTTCTGCTCCCCTGCTGCCCTGGCTCAGCTCAGCCACATCCTTAACATGGCACTAGCAGAGGGACTCTGGGCCCTGGGGATTTGCTCTTCTTCCAGCCCCTTGAAAGGCTGTTCAGATTCTAGGGGAGCAGGCACCTTGCTGGGCTTCGCTCCAAGACCTTCTGCCTGGTCCTGGTGCCTTGGCCCCTCTGCCTTCTCATAGTTGTTCTCGACTCCATCAAAACAGAAGAGGATCTCCTAATGCTAAGCTTTTTACGATTTGACAGAAACACCTTTATAATAACGCATTAGTTCCCCTAGACAATTTTAAGCCTCTTATCTTTAATTGTGGAATTAAGGATTTTATCTCCCATGAAAGGAATTTCATGCTTCAAGTAAGCAACGTGCAGGGTGGAGGTGGAAGGGAGCCTCCTTGGGTCCCTACAAACCACGCGGGATCCCAGCGCGTTCCCAGTGGTGCTGCCTCAGGGATGGGAGGGGTGAGGGGCTGAGGTCAAAGGAGAAGACATGGTCAGAGGCCACCGCGACTGTTCTGGGCTCCTGCTCCGGGCCATCCTCAGGTGAGTGTCCCTGGCGGTTGCCTCAGAAGACCTTCCTGAGACAGTTGCAGGAGGAAGTTCTAGAATGTCTGGTATTTTGCATGGTGGCACCTGGGCCTGGAGCAGAAGTATCCAAGCCCTCTACCCCCACCCCCCTTGGTCCTTTGGTCCAGACCCTTGGTTCTGACACTACACAGTCCCTTCCTTCTGGTCCTCCCCCCTTCCCTCCCAGAGCGACCCTCACTGACATGCGTGGGGTCCTTCTCACTAAGCCTCCACCTTCTCCCTAGGAAGACGGTCCACTCCCTCGCAGCACAGAGGATCAGCAAAGGGATCCCTGGGGATGCGGGAGGAGAGAAGGATCTGGAAACCTCCCGTTCAGCAGCACTTCAACTTCAGAGGTAGAAAGAGCCTAAGTTATCACAGGGGGAGCTTCAGTCACAGGAGAGGACCAGAAGGAAGAAGACAGCAGAGATGCATGCGGGAGCCTGGCGCAGGATAGTGATGGTTTCCCGCATGCGCAAGGGTGCACAGCCAAGAGAGCGCATGTGCGCATGTGCCAGAGCATATGTTGCAGGGAAACAGACATCTTTGGCAATAATTATAGTTACCAAGAAACTTCAGAAGTGAGAGAAAGAACTGAAACTTTGGCTGGCTAAAAGTAATACTAATTACAGGCTTTATGCAAACGAAGGCTAATTATCATGCGACACAATAATAATATGTCTATCACTATAATGTGTCAGATTAACTTTCTTGTAAATTTTCCATAACAGCTCGGAACTTTCTTCGTGTACACATTGTGCAAATAAAAAGATTAAAAATCAACAAGTCTGCATTGTCTTTTCAAGCCCTTTGCCCATATTTCTGTTTGTTTATCTTTTTCTTAATGATTTTTAAGTGTTTTTTTTATGCACGGAGGAGAAACACTTTCATCTATTATATGTGCTGTGAATATTTCTTCCAGCGTGGGATGCATCTTTTAATTCGGATGGTGTTAGACTGTGTAGAGAAATTGGGCTGATTACGTCCTTCATGACCACCCCTCTGTGCTCACTTTCCATGTAGAACACTTGCCGGTTCACAGATTTTTAAAAACATAGGAAAAGTACCCATTATGTCCATTTTCTGAAGCCTGGCGTTCCTTTGAACAGGAAATAATCTTTCTTTTCAACAATTAGAGATAAAAGGGTTACAAATGCACTAAGCCTTAGCAATAACACATTAGTGTGTTGCAGGTAAATGTGTATGATAAGAGTCTTTCCTGTGTTTATGGAAGGAGGTTTCATTTACAAAGCAATAGAGAATTTGGGGCCAGAATGGGTGAGGGAGAGAGGCCATCAAGACGCGTTCCAAAAGGCAACACTGACTGCCTTCTAGAACCTTCCCCGCCCCTCGGTGATGTGTGTCCCTGTCGCGCTGATCGCACTGTACTACAATCACTGTTCACTTCTCTGACTTGTCTACTTCCTTATCCTGGATTTGGAAGACAAAGACTGCATCCAACTAGTCCACCATTGTATCTAGAGCACTACACCTTGTAGGTTTTTTAATAAACAATCATTGAATTAGCAAATGAATACAGGAATCAATAAACCAACATATTACCTTCCTTAGGCTTGTGTGATCGGATCATTACTTCTGCTATAAAAAGATAGAGAGGTATCTATCTGTCCGCATTAAAGGAGACTCAAGATGAGTTCCTGAAGAATGGCAACCTCCCTTCCAGAATTCACTCCAAAATGACCCCACAAATAAGCACTCCAAAAGAACCCCACTCAAAGAACAAGCTCTCCCTGGGAATTTAGATTCCAGTAAATCAAGGAGGACAGGGCCTCCCCTTCCCTTGCCCAAACAACTAGGTTTGGGGGAGCTACCCAGAAGAATCAACCTCATTCAACAGAGGACCCTGGTCTAATCAGGTTCTCCTCCATGTTTTATGACTAATCTGGCTTACGTTGTCTTAGAAATATTTGCTGAACTTTCAATCCTGCATTAGCTGACTTCAGATAACACCTAACCCCTATGATGTCTCTGAGTCCTGTCTAGACTACAGAGGCCCTTCCCAGCCCACCCATCAAGACTGACCTCTTCTCTGTCCCTCCTGGCCACCTCAGCCTGATGCCCCTGGCTCCAGCTTATTCGGGTGCCTTGTGGAAACATGCACATCCTCGGCCCTGCACTCTGTCAGTGCACTCAGAGCTGGCCAGGGTCCCCTGCCTGCCCATGTCCACTCAGCGCTGGCCAGGGTCCCCTGCCTGCCCATGTCCAAACCTGCCCTGGGCCACATCAGCTCTCGCTGGACAGGTCAGGGCACGCACACCACAGGCTGAGGGATTGTTTGCTGTCCTCAGTTCTCCTTAACTCCAGGGCTGCGTGTTATATCCCCCTCTGCTTACCTCTGTTTTCAAACTACTGCTACCCACATGGTTTAATCTGGGTTTTTCGAGCCCCGTTTTCCTAGGATTGCTCGGGATCTGCATCCTGGGTTACTCATCGACCATCCATCCTGGGAGCCATCCAGGCTGCAGCTTGGAATTCAGGATCCATCCCTGGTCTACCAGCTGACAAGTGCAAACACCTTCGGATGGTACCTAAGCGCCCTCCCGCCTCACACTCTGTTCTTCAACTCTGAGATCCCTTCTCAGCCCCGTCCACTCCGGTCCAGACCCACAGAGGGGGCAGAAGTACAAAGACCACTTGTGCTCCATGGTGCAAATACAAAATAAAATAACATTTATTTGGGGAAGTTCATGGGTAGAGTTGTGAAGTGTACCATTTCTCATCTTTTTGCCATCCTGGAGAGAGTTTCTGGGTTGAGCACAGAAGCACAGAGTTTCTGGGAAGAGCTCCAGCAGAAAGAACCTGCTTCCTAATGTTATAAATATAGATAGGGGGCTGAGGAACATCTAGCTGACTACATGACAACAAGACATGTAGGATTGGAGAGATTGCTGCTGCTGTCAATCCGTCCTAACAGGGGGTTCTGAGAGCTGATCCAGCTCATTGCTAAGCCACCCAGTGCAGAGAGGACGTGAGTCTCAAGGTCTGCTCTGAAGCCCCCTAACTCACCGCCAGCTCCCACCCCAATCTGAGTCCCCAGTCACACCCACACCCACGCAAACCTGTTCTCAGCCCTTACCCAAATACCCATAGCCTGCCTCATCTCCCGGCCCAAGCAAGACAATGCATACAGCCGCCGCAGTGGTAACACATTACTGTGTTTTAGGTAAATGATGATAACATTTAGGTATGTAATGATAACAAGTCTGTGCTATGTTTATGGAAAGAGGTTTCATTTAGAGAGCTTTGCAGAATTCAGAGTGGGTGGGGGGAGCCAGGCCACCACCAGGAGGAGCCTCCCCCCCACTCCTCTTTCTGAAGGCAGGGATCCCCACCCCAGCTTCTTAACTCACTTTTCCAATTTCCTCCCCACCTCTTATCAAAATGCACTCATCTTCTGGATCATTGTCCCAGAACCCTGCTTTCCAATAGGACTGAATCATGGTAGACAGGGTCTTCCTATAAAATGGAAACATAAACGTCTCTACCCCAGTGTAGGAAAGCCAGAGGGGGCTTCTTCTAAGATGTGGGGTGGTTTTGCATTTGTTCATTTTGTCTCAGACTCCCTCCCCTCTTTACAGGTCCCATCTCTTCCCTATAGCCCCTGTTCCCCTTCATCCCTCTACACCTGAGCTATTCTGATTGGCCACGGGCAACTGCTTGGCTTCTATGTGGGTTTCTTTTCTCATCATCAAAATAAAATTACATTAGTACCTTTTTGCAAAGGACTGTCCAGAGGATTAATGAGAGAATCTTATGTGAATCACTGGCACTCAATAAATGTTAGCTCTTATTATTTCTGCAAGCCTTTATATCTCATTCTTTAAGAAAATCAATCCAAATCAATCCCTCTATTAAGTAGTATTTAAGGGCAATGTATTTTACCCCTCCCAGGTAATATAACTGCATTTTAACTTGGAAAATGCTTTCATCCAGTGAAGAACTACACCTGAAGAATGCTAGGCTTCCTGAAAGATAGAAAAGAAAACATCTTTGGGGCAGGTGAGATTCGTAGACCCCCTAATATCAAGTACAGTAGGTGGGTGCCAATTACCCTAACATGTGTAGACAGTTTGGGCTTATCATCCCAATTTCTTAGAGCTTCAAGCCAGGAAAATAACAACCAGGACCTGTTTTTATAGTTTTATTATAAAAGATGTTATAATGGATCATTTTATTTCTGCTACTAATACCATGTAGTCAATTTTAAAAATTGCTCAAAGGAATTAAAGCATGATCTGAATAACTGAATCTCGATACCTAAACATTGAGACTATTTTGCAATAGTAATGTTCATTCTTCGTATAGATTGTTGTTGTTGTTTTTTCTGTCTAAATCAATGCCACGATTCTACTAACCATTAACATCAGGTTGGGCAGACAATTATTTTAGTCAGTGTTTCTAGCTTTTTCAAAGGCTGACACTTCACCTTGCTTATTCCCCCAAATTCCACACAAACATCAAAATCCTCCCAAGTGAATCTCCATCCCTCACTGCCTTCAAGTTCTGATGAGCAAGGGCCATTTCTTAGCGGAAAGCCAACGTTGTAGCATATTTTCTTCCCTTCTTTTTATCAAATGTTCCACCAGAGGAGCCTTGCGTTGTTTTTTTAATTGTCCCGAGAGTTTGTTTTCTTTATTTCTCTTATGAAAGCAGAGCTGGCAGAGGGGAAAAGGACAAGTATAGCTGGACCTCAGCAAACTTCAAAACCATCTTTAATCTTGCAAGCATCTTCCTTCATCAGCCAACTCCTTTTCTCTTGTCTCCTTTTTTTTTTTTTTTTCTTTTTTTGTCTTCTCAGAAAAACCTTCCTCCCTCTCGCTTGCTCACGTTAATTCCCCTGATCTTTGGCTGCCCTAACTTGAGTTGCTTATCCTCACTTGAGGCCTGCCTGACCCTTTCCCTTCCGAATATAATGTTTCTCTGCACACAGGTTTTTAAGCCCCCCTTCGTAGATCCACTTTGTAAAGAGCAAGCCATCTCCAATCTTCTTTCCCGGAGCAATTGTAATCCACTATCCTTTAATTATAGTGTCTATTCAGATGTTCCAAATTCCATCCAGTTAGAGATTTTAATACTTCTTCCCTCTGCACCAGACTTATTACATTGATTAATTCCCCAAATGTGCTTTTTTTGAAGTTTAATACCCGAGGTCTTTGAAGCCACTACTTACATAAGAAACTCCTGGAGATCATCATCTCTGGTAAAGAGGAGGGCGCCTTGGAATTATCTATGCACCTCCGCCCTTGCTATTCCCAGCGGCTCTAGGACTACTCCACTCTTAGCTTGATTTCCCAGCATCTTAGACAAAGCAGTCCTCTCACTACCCTGGGACACACTGTGATGTGTATGGCTTTGTCAGCAACCCATGCATCTCTGCACCTGAGAAGTGTCAGAGAAAAATAACAAGTTATTTCTTATTTTTATTATTCATGTATTGATCAATTATTTTAGACTTCATTTATTTTTATTTTTTATTATTTATGTGTTTATTTATTTATCTTTGGTATGGGGGATTGAAGTCAGGGGGACTTTACCAATGAATTACATACCCACCCCTTTTTAAATATTTTCATTTTGAGACAGGGTCTCACTGAATTGCCCAGGTTGATCTCAAATTTGTGATCTTGCCTCAACTGAGTCACTGGTATTACAGGTGTGTGCCACTGCTCCTGGCTACATATTTTAATTGACATGATAATTGTATGTATTTATAGAGTACAGTTTGATATTTTATTACATCTATACAGTGTAATGCAATAATCAGGTCCAGGTAACTGGCATATTTATCACCTCATGTATTTAATATTTCTTTATACAGGGAACATTTAAAATGTTCTCTACTAGATATTTTGAAATAATTGAAAAAATTGGTGGGACTGTGGATTGAACCCAGAGGCATTCTACCTCCAAGCTATACTACCAGCTTTGTTTTGTTTTTTGTTTTGAAACAGGGTCTCACTAGGTTGCTCAGGATTTTGCTAAGTTGCTGAGACTGGTCTTGAACCTGTAATCTTCCTGTCTCAGCCTCCCAAGTACTGGGATAATAGGCATGTGCCACCATGCCCAGTTTTTAATCAACTATAGCTACCCTACTGTGCCATAGAACATTAAAAGTTATTTCTCCTATCCAGTTGTACTTCCATATCCATTAATTATCCTTTCTCCATCCTTTTCTTCTCTCCTTACCATTCCTAGCCTCTGGCAATGTATTCTATTTTCTATTTGTAAGATCAATGTTTTTAGCTTCCGCAGATAAGTGAGAATATATAGTATTTATCTTTCCTGTGCCTGGTTTATTTCACTTAAAATCCTGTCCTCCAGACTCATCCATGGTGCTGCAAAAGATAGGATTTCATTTTTAGGACCTGAAGACTATTCCATTGTGTGTATATGCCACATTTCCTCACTCATTCATGCTCCCATTAATGGACACCTTGATTCTCTATCTTGGCTGTTGTGAATAGCACTGCAATGAGCATGGGCACACTGTGTTTTCTGTCTGGTTCTTTTATTCCCTGTATCACCAGGTGTTAAGCCATTTTAGTATGTTGTCCTTTAGTTTTCTGCATCTCTCGAGCATTTCTTTAATCTTGGTCTTGTAGATTTGTAGTTTTCATCATATTTGGACAATACTTGGCCATTATGCCTCTAAATATTTTTGTACACCGCCTCTCTTTGGTGACTACAATTATATATTTCTTGGGCCACTTGAAGTATACTGTAGCTGATGGTCTGTTCATTTACCCCAGATTTTTTTTCCCTCTCTGCTTTTTATCTGAAGTAATTTCTATTCTGTTTTCATATTCTGTAACTCTTTCTTCTGCATTGACTAACCTGCCATCAATCCTTTCCAGTATCTACCTTATTCCTTGAAAAGTGCTCAAGGTGTCAAAGAAGTGCCAAGGACTTTCTGGAGTGAATCAACCTTACTGGTTCTTCCTTAAGTGAACAACAAATTTCCATCTCATACATTAGAGCTTTCACCTCTAAACACTCCTTTCTTCCGTTTTCCCTAGTATATTCAATCTAGTCTCTGGGTTCTTGAATATTTGGGATGCTTCTAACAATTTTGTCACTTATGTTGTTTCTGGGTTGGTATTGGTTGATTTTTTTTTCTTATTGTGGATCATATACCTTCTTGCCTCTTTCCATGCTAGACCCTGTGAATTTTATATTACTGAGAACTGGAGTTTTATACTGATTCATTGTTAATTTACTTGGAAGCAGCTGGATCCTTTCTGATCACGCATATAAGCTTTGCTGGGCAGAACCAGAGCCCTGCTTAATCTCAGGCTGTTTCCACGCTGTGACTGGACTGCAACAGGATGTTTGTGACACCTCACCCCACCCAGATGCCTCCTGAATTGCGAGATTTCCCATGCTGATGGACTGAGACAAAAAAACTTTCCCAGTTTTGTGTGAACTTTAGATATTTTTTCCATCTTATCCTTTCAAGTGGTTTTTTCCCCAGGCCCAGGTAGGTTCCTGACAAGCATACACTGATCAGTGCTTAGATGAAAACTTAAAGGGACTCACAACATTTCCAGAATTCCCTCTCTATTCAGTTCTCACATCAGAACACTCTTCTGCAAACTCTGGTCATGTTGGCCTCTCTAGGCTCCCAGTTCTGTCTCTTCAAATGAGGGAGACCACAAATATTTTCCTTTCCCTACACCATGATCTGGAAGTTCTCTCTTGGGAGTATACTGGGGCAGTCATAATAATCATAACATTTTGTTTGCTTTTTTTTTTTGTACTGGGGAATGAATCCAGGGACATTCTACCTCCACGCTACACTCCTGCCCTTTATATTCTTTTATTTCAAAACAGTGTTAGGTCAGAGGATGCAAACCCCAGTGGGTTTTCATGGTCACAGCTGTGTGGTCTTCACAAGCACAACTGCACCATAATAAGTTCAGGACAGTATGACCCAGTTCAAGGAGCAGTTACCAAAAATAAGAAAACAGTCACAAGGGGGAACATTTCAACTCTGAGCATGAAGGTCAGTCCCCATCATCAGTGAGCAACGGAGGCACTACCCCTTCCCCTGCTCTCCTTGACCCCTCCCTTGCTCTCCCTTTCCCCTGCTCTCCCTGCTATAACATTTTTTTTTACTTCCCCTAAATGCTGTTACTCTCCGGTATGAGACAGCCTGGCAGCTTCCCTTTAATAAACCTTTCCTGAATAGACTGGGCTCCGGGGTCTTTTGTCTCTTGGGTCACACTGATCACCTTACAAACAAACGGGATCTCTCTAGGTTGCTGAGAGTCTTGCTAAATTGCTGAGGCTGGTTTTGAACCTGAAATCCTCTTGTTCCAGCATCCCAAGCCACCACTCCTGACTACATCATTTGTTTTCTATCTCTCAGAGATCAGTGCCCTTTTCCTGATGTGTAAAGTCTTAGAAACCATGGGTTCATATAAGGGGACCAATTTTTACACTGTTGTGCAAGAGAAGTCAAACTTTTCTCTATTTGGCCCAAAGCAGATGCCATCCACCTTCACTTAAACTGCTCTGAAACTCTTCTCTGGGTGAGCATTCCTCTAAGTATTTACTTAGAGCATTCCTCTAAGTATTTAATGACCCTTTGGATTTCAATAGTACAGGTCATTCTCAACGCTCTTCCTTAGCTCTGTAAATATGCAAGTGTAGATATCTACTTACATTTACTGTTGCATTGATTTTTTTTTTCTTTTCCATAAATGATTCCCTTGAACCAACATGCTGCTGCTTTTGGTGGCTGTTCTCTATTGTTTTCCACTCTCTTTGAACAGTGCCACTACCACAGTCTAAGTGGAAGCAAGCCTTTTGTTGTTGGCTTAGACTTAATTTTAAGCACCCAGGGGGAAAAAAGGGCTCAGTCATTTTGATGGCCTTGTTCTGAGTCCATTTTTAATGTTTCTTTTTTTTTTTTCTTATATAGTGATGACTTCTAAGAAGAAGAGAAGATGGTCCTAGGAGTAGGGGAGAGGATGGTCCTGAGGACAAGAGAGAAACTCTTTCCCAAGTGCTGTTTCCACAGTGCAAACTGGCCCTGATTTCCCATCCACACCATATCTGAATTGGAATGAGACGTGGCAGATTTTTCTTATTTCCTTAGCTCTTTTCTTTCCATTATACATCCTCTTAATCCATCGAATATTTAATATTTAATGTTTAACACACATACACACACACACACACACACACACACACACACACGTGCGCGCCTCCATTTGTGCATGCCGAAAACAGATGGCTGTATTTCTTAAACTATTTTTTCAGCCACTATAATAAAAAGACCCGGGTGCTACAAAATATATCAGCGATGCCAGGACTGACAGCCCAGGAGAACGGGGTCTGCTGAAAGCCTGTTAATAGACAGTGGTGCTCCCTTGGGCCCCGGGGAAGAAAGGTGCTATAAAAACCCATAATTTTGTTCCCACAGATAGACCGGCTCCACGGCACACAATAGAGCCAGAGACATTGGCTTTCATCTAGTTCCTGTGATTTCCCCATGTCTCCTTGATTTTACACGAGGTGACAGAAGAAAGTTTTCTGTCCCGACTCCTGGCTTCCCATTGGGCCTGTCCCCTGTGCTAAAGTGCCACTGTTTTCTGTTCTCCCCGCAGCAGAGCAACGTCAGACTCTCCAGATGAAGCCCACGCTGGGCTGGCAGCCTGTCAGGAGCCCGAGGGCTCAGTTCATCACACAGAAACAGAGGGACTCGAGCTGCTGGCGTGTTCTGAGGCTCAGAAACATGCTCCCGGAGCGTTGTCAGGGCAATTAAAATCAGTCAGACCCTTTCTGAGCTCAGGTGTCCAGAGACACAGGAAGGTCACCCTAGTCCACCCTACTGTGGGCCCATTGCTCTCAGACTGTCTCCCTCTAGGGCCCTGCCAAATAAGACAAGGAGGAACAGGAAGGCTGCTCCTTTCCTCCAAAGTCGCTTTCTGAGCCAGGCATGGTAGCGCAAGCCTGTAATCCCAGCACCGAGAAGGCTGAGACAGGATGATTGCAGGTTCAAGGAAGCTTTAGCAATATAGCAAGATTCTCAGAAACCTAGCAAGACCCCATTTCAAAACAAAAATAAAGAGGGCTAGAGGTAGAGTCCAGTGTTAGGATGCCCCTGAGTTCAATCTCCAGTGCCAAAAAAAAAAAAAGAAGTCATTTTCTGTCTGCAAGGTTGAACCCTCACAAACTAGTGCAGTCATATGCAGCAGGCCCTAGATGATGCGTTCAAGGGACAGTGGCCAATGTCACTGTCCTCTGCCTCACCCCTGGGAAAGACAAAGTGCACAGGGTGATGGAGAAATGCCAAGGGCCTTCTGGAATGGGTCAACTTTATCGGTTCTTCTTTAAATCAACAGCAAACTTCTTCCACGTACATAAAAAAAAAAAAAAAGGCTCATGTTCTTACATGCACTTATGCAACAAGTTGTATCCGGTCCCTGTTTGGTGGTGGAATGGTGCTAAGAGGGGCCTGGGGGACAGTGGGGTAGACACGGCGAACTCCACCAGGCACATAGCCCATTGCAGATTTCAGACAAGACAAAGCATTTGCAAGAGAGATTAGGACTATACAGTAGTAACCACACTGGATATGAATGCACTCGAGAGACATGCCTGTGTGGCTTGAACACTCATCCTGGCTTGGAAAGGGTCAGAGAATCCCTGTGGAAGTCATGCCCAAGTTGATACTGACAGGATGAAGGAAAACACAAGCTAAGGGAAGAGGGGTGAGAGGGACACTTTTCATGAGCGGATGTTGGTGGCATTTGGAGAAGAGTGTTCCAGGCAGATGAACCATCAGGACACAAGGAAGAGCTCTGTGACTACTTTTCAGGACTGGAGTACAGTTTGAGCTTCAACCTAAGGGAAGGCATGATGGGAAAGGGGGCCTGGGAGCTCAGCAGGGGCCACAGCCACCGCCCATCACCCACGTGAGGACTGTGTGTTTCCACTAGTCGATGGCAGGGCACCACTGGGAGGTTTTAAGTGGGGCCCAGCAGAATCAGATTCATATTTTGGAAAGATCACTCCTCGGTGGTGGTTGGGAGTGGTGGGGAGTAGGGAGGGAACAGAGTTGGAGATAAGGAAAACAATGCAGAAAGTATGGCCACCGAGGGCAAGAATGACTGTGGTCTGCTTCGAGTCAGTAGCAGAGGAATTCTGAAATAGTAGGTACTGTATATGAGGTAGAGTCAGTGAGAGCCACTGGTGGACTAAGGGCCGAGGTGCAGGAGGCAGAGGCAGGAGATGAGGCCCATGATTCCAGGCAAGAGCGGACCTCGGTGGCCTTCACTCAGATGGAAGCACAGAGGAGACGGAGGGCCATGGTAGGTGCTAACTGTCTCTCTATTAGCAGCTTGGTTAAGGAGCCTGTGGGAAGAGAGGGATGAGGGGAGGTGAGACTGGCCTCCCAGCCCTGCACTTCCCCACCTGTGAGGCAGTAGGAGCCAGGGAGGCGGCTATAAAACAGAGAAGCTAAGGTGTGGCATGGAGAGGGTGGTTTTCTTCAAGAACTCACAGGAAGGTTGTGATCACATCCCTGATTTCTGATCCAAAGCTCCAAACATCTGACCTGGCATCCTTTACAAGGGAATCTCTGATTTTATACGACATGCCAATTACTGGTTTGGCATAGTCCAGAGGCTCCTAAGATTGACACACACATACACACGCATACACACACACACACACACACACACACACACACACACACACACTCCAGGGCCCATTCTCTGTCCTCTAAACCTAGATACGCTAGATAACAGAGCTATGATATTGTCAAGGAACTCTCCTCCCACACAAGCATGTCATACTGTAGAATCAATTCTCAAAACTGGAAACACAGGGAGAAAAATTATTGTGGCAGTGAAATGTTCCACCAGACCCCCCAAGGCCCAATTATAGATGGACACTAAATATTTAATTTCATTTTTAACCTTTGAGTCAAAGGCCCAGAGCAGGCCTGACCTGACTTATCCACTGAAAGAATTCACAAGATTTTTCCCTGGCAATTTCTTTCCCATTGATAGTTTAGCTTCCTTATCAAAATATGCCCCCTTAGCTGGGCATGGTGGCACACACTTATAATCTCGGTACCTGGGAGACTGAGACAGGAGGATCACAGGTTCACGGTCAGCCTCAGCAACGTGGCAAGGCCCTCCGCAATTTAGTGAGCCCATGTTTCAAAATAAAACTACCTGGGCTGTTGCTCAGAGGTAGAATGCCCCCTGGGTTCAATCCCCAGTGCTACAACAACAGCAATAACAAAATGCCCCCTTCCCTCCACACTTATGAAACAGACTTGCTCCTATCCCCACCCACAACTTTCTCCTTCTTCCTGGTGAAATTTCCTCAGTTTTAAAATCAGTGGTTTTAGCCCCCATTTTTGTTAAATGAATAATAACAATGATAATGACAACTAACATTATTGAATATCTACTTATATTCGGGGCCCTGGCAGATCCTTTAGGAGTTATAGGACTGTGTTTTCATGTAAACATTATAAAAACAGATGAGGCAGGTCTCATATGCAGAAACTCTTGAGAGCAAAACTGTCTCCAGTTGGACCGTGTGTAATTGGAAATGCTGGGAGCCAAACCCAGGTCTCTGGTGCCAAACATGCTTATCTACCATACTCTAGTGGTTCTTTCAGTTTTAAGAAATGAATTAAAATTTACTCTAGAACTCAATGGAATCCTGATATCCCTTTTAAGCATGGTTGATCCTGGCTTAACTTCAGTCCTGGCCAAGCTCACATGACTCCTGCAAGGCCAAGTAGACCATTTCCCAAATTATAAAGAAAAGATGAAAATATGCAGAGCAGCCGGTAGTTACCGGGGAACGTGGAGCACTTTATCCTACTGAATCTTCGCCAACACCATGAATGGTAGTATTGTTACATTAATTTTTTCCAGTGAGGAGTTTTAGAGAGCGTTTATTTATGGTTCATTCTTTCTGTGTTCTTTTTTTTTTTTTTTGTATGTGCTTTTATTATAATCTCATATCATAATGTAAATCAACTCTTAGAGACCAGTGAATTTGCAAGAAAATGGAAGGACCTGGAGAACATTATGTTAAGTGATATTAGCCAGTAAAAGGGATTTCACAGAAAGTAAAGGGACATGTTTTCTTTAATATGCACAAGCTAGGGAGTAACTAGGATACCAGAGGGACTCCAGATAATGAAAGAGAATCCTCAGTGGAACCTGGGAGGTCTAAGGGAAAGGGAGGAGGAATATTGAGGTTCATTATTGGAAATACTAACATCAACTGTGTGTACATATGTGAAAATTCTAATGTCAATCTCAGTGCTCTGTATGGGAAGGAGATGGGGAGGTGGGATGGGAAACTAAGTGCTGGTTGCATGTATGTCACTGTCAACGTGATTTACATTATGATGCGAGACCATAATGCACCAATAAAAGCACATTTAAAAAAATAAGAGAGAGAGAGAGACAGGGTGAGTAGCGTCATGGACCTGACCCTCACCTCTCTGAGTTCCAGTCCCAAGCGTTTTCTTCCTTTGACTCTCCATCGTCACCAGAGAAATCAGAGCTATTTTCTGCTTCAGCCAGTATTCTCACCACTATGATATAAATACCTGACACACAAAACTTAGAGGAAGAAAGATTTACTGGGGCTCACGGTTTCAGAAGTTTTAGTCCACAGGGCTGGCTCTAAAGCATAAATTGCAGCAGCAGCTGCAAGGTGTGCAGAGGAATGCAGTCTCACAGCATGGAGGCTGGAAGCAGAGGAAGCAAAGGGAGGGGGTAAGGGACACATATAATCCCAAGGGTCGTGTCCCCCAGTCACCCACCTTCTCCAGTCACACCCTGCCCACCTACCTTGCTACTCTATAAGTCCATTCGAACTACCAGTCCATCAATGGATTTATCCACTGATGACATTAGGACTCTCAGGTTTTAACTATTTCACTTCTGAAAAATGTTTGCACTGCCAATGCATGAACTTTTCCAGGGGACATTCTCGTAGAACTTTCCTTTTCATTAATCTCTATGAAATGCATGACGTGAAGGTTGACAACACATTAACAGGCAGTATCTTCTATCCCTCTGAGGTCATCCCACCAAAACATTAACTCCTTTTTGTCCTTCATTTCCATCTATTCCAAGAGGTCCATGTCCAAAATTAAAGGTAAGACTCAGACTGTCACTTCCAATGTGGCCCAGTAAATAATATGCTCTTATCATACGGACCCTCCCTTAAATAACAACTATAACTCTGGACAAAATCCAAAGGGAAAAAAATAAACAACTAAAGGATCTATATAGTGAAAAAAACAAAAACAAAAACAGGCAGATTAGGAAGGGTGTCAAAACTGAAGAAAGAACTTGAAGAATGTTTTCCATTTTTACAACTTTATGAATGAATTCAAATTTTAAAGAATGGTTTAAACTCAAATGAACCAAATGACAACAAAGCAAAATTGTGTTTCTGACCTGAAGGACCAGAGGACTGAAAGTCTGTTGCATCTACAGTCACTGAAAAGAGGACTCCTATAAAAGAAGAGGGGGGGGGAGAGAGAGAGAGAGAGAGAGACAGACAGTGAGTCAGTCAGTCCATCCCCTAGTTCAGTGTATAAACTCTATCCTACTCCCACCTCTAGTTCTGACAGTACCAGAGAGATTCAAAGATAGTTAAGGATAAAAGAACTACACTGAGATTTGAGCTATTGGCCAAGAGTCAGAATTTGTAGTTTAAATTCAACCAAAGTAATTTTCTAGTTAAAAAAAAAAAATTCAACATTCTTTAGAGGTATATAACAGAATCTGGAGTGTTCACACAAAAGAGCCATAATATTAAAGATAAAGCCAAATTCATTTGACATTCAAAGAACCATAAGAATTTGAAGAAGCAAGAAAAAGATAATCAAAACAGATTAACAATAAATTGGTATAGATATTGGAATTAGCAGCTATTAGAACTACGCTCTTTGATACAAAGTAAAATATTCTCACAATGAATTAAAAAATCAGCAGAACTATCTTTTAAAATTGGAAATTCTAGAGTCGGGCGTGGTGGCGCACGCTTGTAATCCCAGCATTTGGGAGGCTGAGTCTGGAGGATCCCAGTTCCTGGCCAGCCTCAGCTACCTAGTGAGGCACTCTGCAACTTAGGGAGGCCCTGTTTCAAAATAAAGAATAAAAAATAGGGATAGGGGTATAGCTCGGAGGTAGAATGCCCCTGAGTTCAATCCCCAGTACTGCAAAAAAATAAAATAAAATTGGAGATTCTAGAAGTAAATATAACATCTGAAATTTAAAATACACAGAATAGGCATTAAGCAGATGAGAGATACAAGCAGAGGATCAGAAAACTTGAGGCTAGAGCAATGGAAATTACCTAGTCTGAAAATTGGGAGGAAAAAAATGATTTAAAAATGGACAAAACCTTATATCTGTGGTACAATATCAAAATATCTAATATATGCATACCTGTAGTGACATATTAAGAGGAGAAAGAGAAGGAAGAACAATTTTTGAAAAAATAATAACCAAAAATTTCTCAAATTTGATGACAAATATAACTTTATAAAGTCAAAAGTCTGATGGACCTCAATGTAAAATAATTATGAACATAACTATGCCTAAGTATGTTATAACGAAAGTACTAAAAGAGAAAGAAAGAACATTTTGTAAAGAGACAAAAAAACAACACATTACATACAGGGGAAGAAAATATAAAAATTGCCATAGACATAGAGTTCCTACTGGAAAACTTGCAAGCCAAAAGAAAAAGGAATTGTATCTTTAAAATGCTATAAAAACATTAACCCAGAATTCTATACCCAGCAAAATTATATTCTTCAATAATGAGACAAAATTAAAACATTTTTGGACTTTTTTTATTTTAATGAGAATCCCTTGCTATCAGATATACACCACAATTAATAAACACCCTTTAGGCTGAGAGAAATTATAACCACATACCCACACACATATACTCTGGAGTTCTACTGAGTATATTTCATGAGGGAGCAACCAACTATGTTCTGCTTAGCAATGTCTGATATGTATGTGTTAATATAGTTGATCCTCATTATTTGCAGATCCTATGTTTGTGAATTTACTTACTAAAATTTATTTGTAACCCCCAAATCAGTGCTTATTGCACTTACACACACACACACACACACACACACACACACACACACACACAAGAAAAATGTGAATTGCGGACAGTCCTAGCTGCGGTCAATGAAGACCACGCTCCGAATTCTTGTTTCTGGTGGCATACTGCAAACATGTGTCCCTCAAGCTCTGTTTAGTGCCACTTTTCACACATTTTTCTGCTGTGTATATGTGTGTGTGTGTGTGTGTGTGTGTGTGTGTGTGTGCACTTCTGGTGTTTAAAACAACCCTAGAGCATAATGCTAAAGTGCTACCTCATGTTTCTAAGTGCAAGAAGGTTGCAATGCACCTTACAGAGAAAATACAAGTGTTAGGAAAGACTTACTCAGGCCTGGGTTATAGGACTGTTGGCTGTGAGTCCAATGTTAATGAATCAACCACATTTATTAAAGAAGGTGTCTTTAAACATAAACACACATAAAATGTATTGATTAGTTAACAAGAATGTTGTGAACAGAGGCTGGCAGCAAACTAACCTGTATTTTCCCAAAAAGCAAGGGTTTGCTATTCACTATATCAGTGTTTCCAGGAACTTTATAGAATGTAATTAGCACAGATAAGGAGAGTCAACTATAATTGCTAATTTTTAAAAAATGAATAAATGAAAGTGGTAGATATGGCAGGATTTGTTAATGAATTGAGGGTAGGCCTGAACAACCACATTAATGGTGACATCATTTAAGGAGATAAGCCATTTTTGGGGGGGCAGGTTCAGGAGGAAAACGGAGAGTGCTGTTTTTACGTGTTTCTTTTGCAGCGCCTACAAGATATCTAAGCAGAGGTGCCCATAGCCATTTGGATATATGAGTCGCAATCTCAAAGGAGATTTCTAGACCAGAGACATAAATTTGTAAGTCATCAGCATAAAGATGGCACTTAAAGCCACAGGGATAGAGGAGATCATCTGTGAAGGAAGTGTAGGGGGAGCAGAGCTGAGCCCTGGAGCCAATTCCACTAAGAGAACAAGTAAGGGAGGAGCCGGCAAAGGAGACTGAGGGGAGCAGCCAGTGGACACGAAGACCCAGAAGCCAAGAGAGGCCCCCACTCACCACACTCAGCTGGGCGATGAAAATGAAGGCTTCCTCCGTCCCTTGGATGGTGCAGGGAACAAGTTGTCAGTGGCCTTGAGCCAAGGACAAATGAATGGAAGAGTGAGAAAATAAAAACAGCCCCAGCTGACGACTTGTAGATGTTCTATGTGGCAGGATGGGCCAGAGAATGGAGGCATGGACTGGAAGGGGGCAAGGAGTCAAGAGAAGGCTTGGTTTTCATTTGACTTTCACGTGGAAAATGCTCTATGTGTCCAACCTGTTAGGAATGGGGCGGTAAGTAAAGAAGACCTCAATGATGCTGAAGAGAGGAGAGTTGGAAGACCTCATTGTGGTAAGAAGCATGGGATTGGGATCCAGAGCACTTTTGGAGGAACCAGTCCTTTTTAAGAGGAGAGTCTCTGCATATGCCTCCATGTGTGTATGTACACACACACACACACACACACACACACACACACACACACCCCTCTGAAGTTTACAGCATATGCTAAGTGCAAGGCTTCCCATGGATCCCTATTGCCTTCTTGATTTTAACCAAAGTTCCAACAGGTAGAGATATTTTTGATTCTTACTTCTAGTCTCCCTAAGTTTGCATCCTCTTTTTTTTTATGTTTCAGTCTTCAGACCTCTGCACTTGATTTTCTATGAAGTTGCCCTTCTGGGTTTCTTCTAAGTCTCTTTCTGACTCTCAGCTCTTCCTAGAGACTTATTCTGTTCCCTTCTCCCAGCTTCTAAAGATTGCAGTCATGTCCTTTTTTCACCAGAGGTACTGCCTGAAGGCTAGTGCTGCTAGTCAGAGACAGATCCATCCCTCCAGCCTCACCGCCACTTGATGGGCAAAGTCCCCTGAGCACCTGCTGCCTGTGGTGAGTGCAAGGCTCAGCTGATAGTAGAGGCTGTGGTTTCATTGGAAACTCGTTTCTGGATGTTTTATGTTCATCTACTTTCATCAAAGTTGAGGATTCATTTGAGACATGACTGTTCTAACAATTGTAACTCAAGGAGATCCACTACTCTTTTGGTCTGCTGTAGCACCTGATACCCATGGACCTACTACGTGTTCTTCTAGTCACTTTAAACATATCATCTCATTTATTTCTCCAAGCACTCTGTGAGGTAGGTATCATCATTTCCCTGTATGGGTTTAGAGTCTCAAAAGTCACACAGCTAATCAATTAGGAAGCCAAATTTGGATGGACTCTGGTACAACTGCAAAGCCCACAGCCTTCCCCCTTTGGCCAGACTATGAAACAGCCTGGCAGGGCTCCCTCGGCACAGCCTTCACCTGTCCTTGTATTTCAGGTATGTTTCAGCTCCCCAAATCTGCAGAGCTGCCTGAAAGAAAAACACCAATTCCTACCAACTCAGGTCCCTAACCACACCCAATGCCTGACCCAGTAATCAATAGCCAGTGGTGCCCTGCAAGACCACAGCTGCGCTCCCACTTTCTGATACGCAGTGCACGCCACAATTTTCATGACTCTGTTTAACTCAAGCAATAGAAATCAGGGGAGGGGTGGAAATGTTCTTACTTCGCTAGCAAATTCTTTGGCAGTCTGTGAAAGCTGGTGTTGCAGAAGAGGCCTCATTTATACACATGTGAGTAATAAATAATGAGCTTCAAAGCAAGGAGGAAATGGCACGGTGGTGCACAGAAAGGGGGCCGTTGTGGGTCAGCCACACCTGCTCACATGTGCACAGGGGTGATGGGGAGGGATGTCCCGCTGCCTTCGATGCTGGAAAGAGACAAAGACTCACCAAGAGAAGAAAGATAGCTCTATACAGAAGAGGAGCAGAGAAGAAGAGGGAGTTGGTGTGCTCAGGAAGCCTCAGGGATTGGTTGTGATAGACATTCGCCGAAAAGTGTGACCCAGGGAAACAGCAGCAGGACAGGAAGGAAGGATGCTAAGGCATGTTCTGTAAACCCCAGAGAGCTAAGAGAGGACTTGAAGGGTGTCTTTGAAACAAGATAAAGGGAATACCCAAACTGCCTGAGAAGCAATGGGCAACAATTGAAGATTAATTAGAGTGGGCACAGCTCTTTCTCTACCTGATCTCCTTTTTTAAACCACGAGTAGAGAGTCAAGTTGCTATGGATCAATTTACACTTTATCCATTTTAATAAAGAGGTCTCTGATTGTTTTTAAGGCAGATGTGATGTGATTACATGCTAATCTCTGTCCAATTAATAGTGTTACTCAGACCGTCTCCAAAGTACATCAAAACAACTGGTTAAAAAGGAAGGAAGAATTAAGTCCCATCCATTTTTGACAATCAGTGTATGTGCTGGGGATATACCTGGAAACGTCGATTTTGCAACCTCTCGGTGACATTCAAACCACCTTGTGTGGGTAGAAGGCACAGGCCCAAAATAATGACAGCCAGATTTTCCAAATCTAGCTTCTCACAGACCCTTCAGCCTCCATAGAAGCAGGAGAGGATTTGGTGGTGAGGTTTGTCTAATTAATAGCAAAGTGTGGGAGTAAAAACCCACACCTCAACCTAAATGTTTCATCACCCTTTCAAACAAGTTATCTGAACAAAAGGGTTTTGTAATGTGCATCTGTACAAGGGAGGGAAGGGGGGGGCACAGAACACTCACAGTACCACGTAGATGCACACACGTGTGTACCACACATACTCACAGGCATGTGCCTGCATGCAGAGTACACTGCATTTTGGGTTTTGGCCAAGAAGAGGATAAATCGAACCCCAGGAAATAAAGGTTTAAAATTCAAATTCTTGATACGATTGTTCCCTGAACTCACAGGCTCCGGCAAGATCATTACCATAACTATTACTTTTAATATTAATAACAAAAACTAGTATTTGCATAACACTTTACATAAATTATAACATTAGGCTTTGAAAGATATTTTGCTAACATTTCCAACAAATAACCAAGCCACAAGGGAGAAGAAGAAGAAAAATTAAAAAGAAAACTCTATATCAGGGGCTTCCAGACTTTGTATCACCAAAGGCCCCCTTTATTCTTTTCCCTCTAAGGTTTCTTAGTTTTAATATGTTTTTGTCTAATTGACATCCTTTGTTAGGGAATATTCCATTTCCCTATCTTTATTTATAGAAGAACGACCGTATGCAATAGTGTACACTACCTCACTGAGCTAATATAATTCCATGAACCTGGTGTTTGAGTTACCCTCCTATGCCTTGTTATCCATAAATCAATTGTAGCCTGGCTTTTTTGATATAGTAAACATCACTTTCAGGTCCCCACTACCATCTTAAAGAATTTCTAGGGGTCCTAGGGCCCTGGACGGGGAAGCACAGATTGAAATAAATCTCAGATAGCATTTTTTTTCTTCTTTATTCCTTTGGAACTAAATATGTGCAAATAAAGGATGAATATTTAAATTTTTTTATGAAGACACTTAGAAACCTAGCCTCTTAAGTCACACATTGCAAAACAAGTATTTGCAGGTAAACACACACACACACACACACACACACACACACACACACACACACACACACACAGTGTGTGAGCTCTGATATCAACCTGCCTGGCTTCCAATCCAATCCTGGCTCTTCTTAGAAACCTGGCCTCTTAAGTCACACATTGCAAAACAAGTATTTGCAGGTAAACACACACACACACACACACACACACACACACACACACACACACACACACAGTGTGTGAGCTCTGATATCAACCTGCCTGGCTTCCAATCCAATCCTGGCTCTTCTTAGCTTAACGTTTCTAAATTTCTCAGTGCCTCTGTGTCTTCACCTGGAACACAGGATCACAAGAGGTCTCATGTTTTAGAGTGACGTGTAATATTTATGAGTAGATACATACACAAAGCTTAACATACGACCTTGCACACAGCAAAGTAAACAGTATATTTTAGAGGTGTTTGCTATTATCATCAGCACCCACTTCTGGGAACTGAGGCTAGTTCCCAGTGTTTTTTCATGGCCATAAAAAGGAAAATTTAGACATTCACAAAGATCTGTTTTTGTTGAATCTCGTATTCCCAAGGTTACTAGAAAAACTCTGCATCTCTGTTTTGATCAAATGTGAAGCATGCCTAGAAGTTAGAGAAGGAGCTTGTGCAGGCAGTGATGCCTTAGTTCAAAGAACTTCTCTAGCTCTTACCAGCTGGGAAGAGCTAAAAATAACCTCAGGTTTATTCATCAAACTCAATAAGCCTCAGTTTCCCCATCAGTAAAACAGAAATCCTAACTAGCTCCTGGAACCTTGGAGACTTAGTAAGTATATAAAATGCCTAAGCACTTCCTATAATAAACCCCTCCCCTCCCCCAAATTAGCTATCATGATTACTCCCCATTAACACATCAAAGTATTATTTGCTGAATCGAGTCCCTGGTGCAAAGTATGACTTTTGAAATCCAAATACATTCTCGTTTACTAAGGCAAAACCATTTAGATAAGCCAATAATTCGCCTTGGAAATAGAAAGTGAAAAAAAAAATAATTCGGATTTGTTCATTTTTCTTTTCCCCTTGCACACATTAACTGTGGCTTGCTCTTGAACTGTGTCGATATTCATCAACTGGTTCAACAGTCTTAACGAATCCACTTAGGTATTTTGCTGGTTGCTGCTGTTAAAGGACTGATTAGTAGACAATTAGGAGCCAGCCAATTTAGTCAAAAGCATCAGACTAGTTTCTCCCCCAGTTTATATCCAAGGTCCCACAGGAAGGTCACGGAGAGAAGAAATTCTCTGCCAAGATGGCTCCCCTGCCTTGCTCCAGACCTGTCCCTAAGATGGCTCAGGTGCCTTCACCCCAGATTCCCTTCCTCTGCTCCGGCGACATCCTGCCAACATCTCTCTCCAAATCAAGTGTGACAGGAAGGGTCCCCTCTTCTTTCCTCTAAACCGAAGCCTTTACAGACTCGCTCCATGTTTCTGCGGGGGAAAAGCAAACCCTACCTAAATCATAAAAAAGTGGAAAAGTTTCCCCAGGCTGACTGTCTCTTCCGCACCTTGATTAGCCGAGCAAAATGTAGACATAAAACGCAATTGCTTTTTTTTCCCAGATGCTAAAAATGTCAGCCTTGATTTACCCCGACACTCGGACTGACTCATGGCAGACATAAATCCTTCATGGCCGACGCGATCAGTTTTTGACCTGCTCAGCGGAGGGGAGAGGGAGGGCTTTGCGTTTATCTTCCTGGTGTCGGCACCTCCATCCCAATAACTTTCCCTTCTTCTAGGACTGTGCAGAGCCAGGGCTGGAGGAACAAAGGCAGAAAGACACAGGCTCATCCCGAAGGATTGTTTTGTTTCCTTTGGTTTTCTGAAGTGTCATGCAACAAGGATTATTTTAAGTGATTAAAAAGGGAGAGGAAGAGGAGAAATAAATAAATTCGTATAGGTCTCTTTCCTCTCATCTGACCCACAAACTCACCTTGTCTCTGCTTCATCCTTGATTTTAGGAACATGCAGGAAGACCTTCCACTTAGGAAGAACCTGTCTTTCTGTTGTAGGGAAAACCTGATGACTTTCTGCTGACCACTACCCCCAGGGTGCACATGTGACATTCCTGGGGAGGTAGCAGAGTCATGATATGGCCACTTTCTGTAGAGTACCCAAACACAGACACCTGGCCTGTCCATTTGGAAGCATGGCCTTCAGAAACTTGGCCTATGAAGCATAATCCATTAAGCAAATGGGCACTGCTTGGTGAATGGGGAAGACTGGAGTCTGGCCTCCCGTCTGCCCCGCACTGAGAGCAGATTCAGACCAATCATGTCTTTCCCCTACAGCTAGGTCCTTGAATTTTTAAAGCAAGCCTGTCCAGGTCTGTTCCTCTCCTCTTCTTCCACAGGGATCTGGTATTTCCCAAATGCTTTGAGCATTCCTGAAGCAGAGAGCTGTGACTTAATGGGATAATTCTTCCTGCTTTCCAGAGCTACAAGCTGGTATTATGATGTCCCCTGTCCCCACAGAAGATGGTCTTTCCCTTCCAAATTCACAGGGAATGCAGAAGAGCCCCCTTTGCCTCCTGGAGGGCAGTGTGCCACTCTCCCTCCAAGTCCTTTCTTATGGCCTTCCACAGGCCGTAATGGCCAGAGGCCCTGCCCAAGTTCTTATTTCTCCTTTTACTCCTACTCTTTGCCAATTAGTTTACCACCTTTCCCTTTCGTTAAGTTTCTAGATTTAGGGGTTTTGGTTTTGGTTTGGTTTGGTTCTGTTTCAGAGCTAGGAATTGAACTCAGGGGTGTCCTACCTCTGAGCTACAACCCCCCAACCCCCTATTTTACTTTTTATTATGAAACAGGGTCTTGGCGGGTGCTAAGTGATAGAGACTGTATTTCTCTGCCTGATATACAGTAGGCATCCAATAATGAGCTAAAGAAGTGGGTTCTTGCTGCCCAGCAACTGCGTTCTTCCAGCCCGGGCCAACCCTCTCATCAGAAAGGCCTTCCTCTGTCTCTTCAGAGTCATATACTTAAGGGTCCCCTTTGTCAGAGCTTCCTGAATATCCTGACCTCCCTCTGGCTGTTTGTCTCCCAACCCACAAAAGTGAATGTGAATTTAATTTTGTGGTCACTGGAGAAAGTCAAAGCCAGAACCTCCTACCTCTCCGAGACCTCATCGGCGGGTCACCTCCTCCGTCCCAGACCTAGCTAACTCTGCCTGCCTCTACCTGTCCATGGCTGCCCCAGGAGAACGGAGCCTGTTTACAGTCCCTGGGCTCATTGAAATGCAGAGTGTTCCAAAGGCTAGGCGGGAGGACCTTGATGTTATACCAACAGAACTGTCTCCACGTCCACTCTTGAATGAGTCTCTGGCTTCATCTTCCAGGGAAGACGAGGCTCCAAGAAGCTAGGGCAGTATCAGGACCATGGACAGCTGCCAGGGCGCCACAGTGGGCATTTGTGAGTCCTGCTCTAGTCCCAGATCATTGTCACAAGAGAGACAAGTTATTCCTAATCTTGGAAAGGTGAAGCTAAGAATCATCAACTTCAACCCTAACTCTCTGGTTGCAGGGAGGGGGGTCCTAGTAACCCTTCACCTAACCCCACAACTTTCTCCTGGCTCCAGCTGGCTAACGGGCAGCAGGGTTGCCAAAGCCCCTCACCCTTCTCTATTTTCCCCTTAGTTGTTGGTACTGCAAAGACCCCTGCCTTCTGTAGAACGGGAGGGGGCTCTTCAGCAGCTCTCTGGGCTCTAGCTCCACTCCGTTGTGCAAATCCAAGAGGAAAAGGAAAAAATAAAACTAGTGCTTTAGATGTTAGGAGAACTGCGTGATCTTCTCTGCGTGCCAGCCCCTGGCCGTGAAATCCATACATTATTTAATGGGAAGGAAGACATGGCCGACATGAGCCAGAACAGTTGCTTAAAGGAGGTGGGAGTGGGGGCAGAGGAAGGATTGTGTATGTTTTTTTTTTTTTTAATTTTTCAAACTGTGCCCGTTAGTTTTGTTTCTTATTTAGGATACAGCATTAATCATGCTAATATTTTACAGCCGGGCTTCACTCTTTAGTCATTACTTTAATCAAACCCATCAGCCAACGAAGGAACACGTTACCAGGTGGGAATAACTGCTACCGCTCGCTGTTAATTACTTTGCATTTTACAGCAATCAGCAGCAGGGGCTGAGATCATAATAAATTCATGACTTATGGGCCCATAAAATCATTACCGTAGGAAAATATGTTTTATCGGGGATTCGGTGGGCCGCTGCTCAGACAGAGATTTCTTGAAGGAAATGACACCCATGAAATTAAACTGATCCTTGCAGTCAGCAGAAATGCAAATGCAAAAGAGATAGCAAAATTTTTACCGTGGGAGAAAGAGGCTAAAGGCGCCTGGACTGGACTGAGGTGGAGCATGGAGGGGGCATGGTCACCGGAGGGGTGGGGCCAAGAGGAAAGAGACTCCCGGGGCTTGCAGGACAGGAAAGCCATTTAGCGGCCCAGAGGTCTGGGAGAGCAGTCCTGTTACCACTTCATAATATCTAACTCCTACTTTTTTTTTTTTTTTCTGACAGCTTTTTCCACTGCATTGGGTACCATGACAAGTGGTCTCAGAAGTTGTAAGGATGATGATGTTAAAGGCAAAGGGATAAGCCAACAGTTCATCTCTGGGAGAGTCTAAGAAGGGAGGAACCCTCCATCCTGTCCTGTGTCTTCCCTCCAATCCTCAGGCAACCCAAGTTGGTTGGTTGACAGATAGCTCAACTTCTTAATGAGGGTGACCCCGCCTCTGGCTTCTAATCTCTGCTGCCACCCACTCATCTCCAGGCTGGCCATGTGGGTCTTTGGGTCCTCAAGAGTCATCTCTCTCCTATGAGAAATGCTCTCCAATGAAGATCATAAATGTCCTGGTGCTTGTTTTATTGGGGGAGGGGGCTCTCTGTCTTCAAACTTCTCCCAAGGCATATCCATAGCATTTGTTCAGAAGTTAACTGTTTCCCTTTTTCCTTTGCTTCTTCCAATTATGCTAGACAAACACAAGGCCCTCACTTAGTGTTATTTAAGCATGAAATTATAACAGATCCTTTTAAATGCTAAGGCACTAAAAATAAGTTATTTTATCAAGACATGCTGAGTCCAGATCTAGTAGCTCATTAATTTCTGTAAATCAGACAAGATGAGATTCAAATAAAATCCAAGTGTTTCCAGTGGAAGGGTTATTCATTCTTCCTGGGATGATAATCTTCCTTGTTCCTTTTTCATCATTATTATGATTGTTCACATTTTGAAGGACTAGGGAGGGGTTGTCCTCTCCACTGAGGTGAATAGTACAGCTAAGAGAATCAGTATCACCAGGAAGATTTAAAAAAAGGGTCATAAGCAAGTTTGAATCCCACTCTGACCACTTACCAGTTATGAGGTCATAGAGAATTGATTTAACTTCCTGGGTCTCGAGTATGTATTCTGTACAATAGGGGAAATGGTACCTACCTTAAAGAAACAGTTGTTCAGTCAGTGAAATGAGCTGTGTGCATGGAACACAAAATAAAACACTGGCAGGTCTTCTGAAGAAGTTGATCACTTCTCTGAAACTCTGCACCACCCCAACCCAAGGTCGGTCAAGGTAAAACAGCCAGCTCCCTGAAGGAAGTCAGAGACACCGAGGAGCTGCCTGGCACGCGCCGGCCCTCGGGAACCTTGCATAGCTGCAGCCTGTTACTCCAGATGATGAATGACTGGTGTGGGGCATTTGGCTGCATTCCCACCTGTCACCGTGACTTTCAGGAATATGTACTACACTCTTCAGTTCCTGAGAGAATCTGAGCTTCATAAGAGAGTGATTTCCTCCAGACGCCAGAGGCAGGGACAGGGAGCACCAGCTTTGTTGGGACCACTATTTACAGTCTCTTCCTTGTGCATTTACTTCTTGGCAACTATTGGTAATAAGAAGAAAGAGGAGAGCCCTTTGCCATCATCTGTCCCCGCCTCCTCCCTCCCTGTTCTGGTGTGCATCTAGGATGTGCCTCAAAGTTTCATGTGTTGAAAGCCTGGCCCCCGTGCAGCCAGATTCACAAGCAGGGTTCTGGGGCAACTATTGGATCATGAGGGCTCTGACCTCATTGGTGGGTTAACCCATTTGATCAGTGGATTAAACCATTTGATGGACTACTGGAAAGTGGGCTCTAGTTGGAGGAAATAGATCCTTGGGGGTGTGCCCTGGAAGACTTCACATTGTCCCTGGTCCCCTCCTCTTCCTCTTTTTGCTTCCTGGCTGACAGGAGATGAGCAGTTTCCTCCGCTGTGCTCTTCCGCCATATTGTTTCTGCCTTGGAGTCCGATACCCATGGACTAAAGCCTCTGAAATAGGAGTCAAAATAAATCTTTCCTCCTCTAAGTTGATCTTGTCAGGCATCTGGGTCACAGGAATGAAAAGCTGGCCGATACACTTCCCCAAACAAGGGATGGCCTGAGACATCACCTCATGCCACCCACCTGCTCTCTAGAGGCAGTGCTGGCAGCTAAGTTCAGCCAGGAGCTTGCTCTCCTGAAGCTATTAATTGATTTCACTGCCAATCAAAGCAAGACTGGACCTGTCTCCCCTGGCTATCTCTTTCCCCAGCCCAGTCCACTGCCTCAGGATGAGAACAAGAGAAACAGTTTAGGAGCTATGGGTAAAATTAGTTATTTTAAAGCAAGAAACCAAGACATGCAATAGCCCACCCGCTTTTTCATCTCTCAGGAGGCCTGAGTTTCAATGTGAATTTTGGATCACAAGTGAAATGTGTTAAATGGATTCTGACCTTTTAGCTATAGTTGTGTCCTTGATAGTTGTATAAGCAAATCCTTTACAATGGGTTAAAGATGAAATAAGGGAAGAGTTAGGGTAAATGGGGTTGTCTCCTCCTTTAAATAGTTTGGAGCCATGTAGAAACACTTGTGATAAAATGGGAAGTAGAAAAGTACCAGTGTTAATGTAGACAGGTTTAGATCCTATCTCTGTCCTATACTAGTTCCCTGACTTTGGGTCAGTCAACTAACCTCTCTGATCCCCGGTTTCCCCATCTGAATGATTGGAATTTTTTGTCTACCTTTCATGGTTGGTGTAAAGGATAAAGTGACTCTTTATAAAACATCTATAAAATGATAAATATTCAACAGATGGCTCTAGTTATAACTAAATCAGCACCTTATTACACAAGAAGCTCTGAGAAGGTATTGTAACAGGTATGAGTGAGGATGTGAACCTGTGTGACGAGACGCCAAAACAGTTTGTGCTGTAAACCCAGTCTCTGTGCTCCACCCAGAATCCCCATATCAATTAGAATCTTTTGGCTACAAGTAGAAGAAACTTATTGTAGTCCATTTCCACTGACAAGGAATGTATTCAAAGAAACAACACATAGCTCAGTCAGTGGACTTTAAATTATCACTAGATGCAATTATGAGGGATTTTAGAAGAGGCGGCTTTACCTTGTCATCGCTAAGGGGAAGAGGACCCAAGGGCCAAGAGAAAGAGAAATGGAAGCTCTGTGTCTCTCACATCTTCATGTGTATGCTTGAAATAGATTGTCCTCTGGACCACACAAAGCTGTTTATTCACAATTCTCAAATAATAGCATAAGCCAGGTGTGGTGGTACACACCTGTAATCCCAGTATTTGGGAGGTTGAAACAGGAGGATTGCAAATTCAAGGCCAGCCTCAGCATTAACAACTTAGTGAGACCCTGTCTCAACATAAAAAATAAAAAGGGCTGTGGGTATAGCTTGGAGGTAGAATGCCCCTGGGTTCAGTCCCCAACACAATAATAATAATAATAATAATAATAAGAAGAAGAAGAAGAAGAAGAAGAAGAAGAATAAGAAGAAGAAGAAGAAGAAGAAGAACAATAAGAATAACAATGACATAGAGGTTTTTGAATCATACATATGTGCCATTTTATGTTTTCTATGTGATATGACACATAATAGAAGTTCATCAAATATATTGATTGATATTGATTAACAGAAAACCTTTCTGTTATTGATGTTAGTTTGGGGATAATAGCAAAGTAATTGTTTTGAAGAGGAAAAGAGAAATAAAGTCTTTGGTGCCATTATATGTTCAGCATTGTGCTAGGCATTTTATACATCTTATTTCAGTTGATCCTGAAATGAATATTATTATTATCCCATTTTATAGATAAGGAAACCAAGATTCACATTAATTGCTCAAGTTACCTGGATAGCAATGGAGATGGACTTTGAAGCCTCTTTGCTCCAGAAAAAAAAAAGCTAAGGGACACATTTGTAGCATGGAAGGAAAGCAAAAATATTGCTTGCAACATAATTATACTACGAAAATATTTGTTGTTTTTCTGAAATTCAAATTTAAATGAACATACTATATTTTATCTGGCAACCTTATTTTACAGTTTGAAGTTGTATTTTATTTTATCTTTTAGTTTGTATTTGATGTTTATTTAACTGCTCCAAGCTTGTTTTTTAATTAAGTAAAAAAAATGAATGTATGGAGGTTTTTTGTTTTTGTTTTTTTTAACATACAGAGGCATTAGTGTGCTTTTTCTGTAAGGAGTCTTTTTTTCTTTTTTTTTTTTTTGTGACTGATCCTGAGGTGCTAAGTAAGCAGACCACTCTGCTGTTTCAAACAGTATCTGAAAAGAAAAAAATAAAGCTATGCTCTCTTTTCCCGGAGATTACTCTCTTTAGTGTTTCAAATGCAATTTAAAAAAAAAATTAAACTACTATAACTTTTATATTCTAAAGGATCAAAATTTTATGTTGCCATTCATCAGGACTTTAAGAAAGAGGTGTTTGAGGTTCTATCCTGTCTCATAAATTAAGAAGATGATGTTCAAAACCAAAGGGTTTCTTAGCTCTTGACAAAATGGTGAATGAGCTGAGACCACTGGTTCTCTCGTCCTAAATTGACTCTGAAAAAAAATGATGGGGTGGGAGGGGGTGTCAAAGTTATGAAATTAAAAATTAGAACATAAAAATGAATTCTAACTTGAGGGTGCTATAGAGGGGGGTAGAATGATAGCAAACAAAATTAATGTATTCTGTTGCACCTGGGGCCGCCCATCCTAAGGGGGTCTTCTTCACCCATCTTGAGCTCACCAGGACCAACAGACTAGCTCTGACCTTTGTATCTTCAGAAACATATTCTGAAAGTAGCTGGTATCCCCAAGAAAGTCTAAGCTCACAGCCAAAACCCAAGTACCTGAAGAATAAAACTACCCCCAAAGCAAAATAACTGTGTAACAGGAAACATAGGAAGCATGATTATTCCAACCAAAAAGGCAAAAATTTAAAATGAGTATGATAAAGATACATTTGAAGATAAAAATAGTATCAGTATAAGACAGGAACAATAAAACTTAAGAAACATTAGAATATAATATAAATGAAATTTAATTATTAAATTTGCAAGAGAGAGAGAGTAAATAACAGGATGGATACAAATTAGTGAGCTCTGAGATCAGATTGGAGATGAGGCAGGAAGATTAAAGAGAGAAGAAACATAAAATAAGGACTAAGAGTAAGTAGAGTAAAAGTAGACACACCACCAACAGATAATAGTAATCTCCAAGGGTGATGAAGAAAGGAGAAGAGAAAGATGGGGAGAAATATGAGTAATTTGCCTACCTTCAATCAAAATAACTGAGAATATCACACAAGAAATAAAAAATAAATTTTAAGGCTTCCAGAGTGAAAGAAGACATCATTTATAAATAACAAAAATCAGATTGATCTTATACTTCTCATAACTGACATTAGAAGCAGGAAGATAATGAACTGATATTTTAAAGTATTGAGAGAACTTTAAATCTAGAATTAAATATCAATTATCATTTAAATTTGGCAGCTCATAAAATAGTCCTAGGCACACAGTGCCTTAGAAGATTTGCCAGACAAAGACTCACAGTTGGGACATATTTGAAAGAGTGTTCAAATAAAAGAATTTAGTCTATTAGATACTAAAAATGGTATTGGAATTAAAGTTGATCAAGTATTTTGACTTCTTATTTGATTGTTTTATTTTTTTTTCTTATAAAAGAGAGTGGTAAGGTAAGGGAAAAAATCTTCATAATTATCAAAAACTAAAATTCCAGGAAAAATCAATCTGATCAAAGGTAGTGACTAAAAGATATTAGAATGTGCCAATGTATTTTGTCTTAGTAAGAAGGAGGAGGAGGAGGAGGAGGAGGAGGAGAAGAAGAAGAAGAAGAAGAAGAAGAAGAAGAAGAAGAAGAAGAAGAAGAAGGAAAAGAAGAAGAAGAAGAAAGAGGAGGGAGGGAGGGAAAAAGAGGCAGGCAAGTAAACACAAGTATGGTTTTAAAGCACAACCATCACAAAATCAAAATTAGAACTAAAATAATATCAATATGTTCTAGAAAGAGCAGAGATGGTGGTGTCGGTGTGACAAAAGGAACAATACAATAAATGGGAAAATAAATCAGAGAACTCAGTTTCACCAACAGTAATTAGAATGCATATAACCTAATCAAACTCATTAAAGGTAGAACTTCTGATTTTTTAAATGCTACAATGCATTGACTACAAGATACACATTTACAATACATTCAATCCTCAGTACCACACACAATAAAAGAGGATGGAATTCATGTATTAGTAAAATATACACAAAAGGAAAGCTTAGTAGTGATCTTAGTTATCTGGATAATACTAAATTTAAAGCTAAAAAAAATTAAAAAGAAATGAAAAATATTATCAGCCTTTCACAAAAGGAGGAAGAAAAAAGGAAGATACAATTGACGTACACATATATGCATCTAATACAGCTTCAAATATATACAGTAACTGATCTAAGCATCAGGAAGATAGAGAATAATGAACATTTGCAATTGTGGTAAATTTAATAGAAACTAATATATCAAACAGAAGAAATAGAGATATCAAAAATCTAAATAGCATATTCAGCAAGTTTTAGGCAAATATAAAGAATGTATGGGAACTCAGCCTCAACAAATACAGAATGTAATTTTCAGCTAACCCTATCACAAAACTAGACCACATATTGGATCTTTAAGGCAATCTCTATCAATTACCAAAGATAATATCAAACAGACTATTTTTCCAACAATAGTCAAATAGAATTAGGAATTTTTTCTTTTTAAAGAATAACATCAATAACACATTTGGAAATGAAATCACATTTTATTAAACACAGCTTAGCTTTGATATGAAATAGAGGAAATTTAGAAACATTCAGGACTGAATGATAATTAAAACACCACCTGTCAAAATCTGTGGGACATTAGCAAAGTCGTGCCTAGAGAAAAAAATTATAGTTTTAAATAAATCACCAGGAAATGCGAAAAGTTAGAAACAATTAACTAAGCATTCAACTAAAGAAGCTGGGTGAAAAAAATTTATAACAAGTCCAAAGAAATAAAAAGTAAGAAAATAATAACAGTAAGAGCATAAATCAATGACTCAGAAAACATAAAGACAGATGACAAATTAAAAAGATGTTTTGTTTCTTTCTTAATAAAAATAAGGCATGAAGACTTCTTAAAGATTCTTCAAGAACAAAAGAGAAAAACTGCATGTTCTCCCCAGGAAGGAAGGAACCAAGGAAGGGAGGAAGGAAGAGAAGCAGAAAGAAAGGAGGGAAGGGAGGGAGGAATTGATTAAAAAAAAAATAGCTTTAAGTGACTAAGTTTGAAAACATGATAAAATGAATAAGAACCTAAAACAAAATTTAAATGCCAAAATTAAAACAAAAAGGTTTGAGGAGCTTAAAGAGGCCAATAAATATTTTAAAGAGCTAGAAAGGAAATTAAATAACTTTCCTGCTCCCAAACTAGCTGGATAGTTTATAGGAGAGTTCTACCAAATGTTTAAGGAACAATGAATTCCAAATTTAAACACTGTTTCTAATAAATGGAAATAAAGGGGAAAGCCACCCAGATCATTTTATGGGAAAAAAAATATTATCTTGATTCTGAAATCAGATAAACACAAGATAAGAAAACTCTGGAGTCATTCATTTCACTTATTTACTTAATACAAATATACTAGACAAAATAGTAGATAACAGAATCAGCAATGATGTGTGTGTCAGTGTGTGTGTGTGTGTGTGTGTGTGTGTGTGTGTGTTATCAACTCCAGTGGTATTATCCAGGAATGCATCAAAAATCCAACAACAAACCCAGGCACAATGGCATATGCCTGTAATCCCAGTACTTGGGAGGCAGAGACAAGATGATCACAGGTTCGAGGCCAGCCTCAGCAATTTAGCAAGACCCTTGGCGATTTAGCAAGATCCCATTTCAAAATAAACCATAAAACACTGGGGGATATCTTGGAAGTAAATGCTCCAGTAACCCAAAACAAAATAATCCAACAACATATTTTCCCACATTCAGAATGAAGAAAAATTACTTAATTAAACATAAATTATTAAAATATAATATTTATAATATGAAATGAGGCAGAAAGGACAATTTATAAGGTTGACACCTGCAATGATGTTGTATTTGCTCATCACTATTATATCAACTTAACAAAGGATGTTAATGTTACAAGGAAAATAAACAAAAAGAGATATATGGATTAGAAGGCCAATGATTAGATTATATTCTAGGCATTTGCAATTATCTCTCTAGAAGAATCAACACAATTGCAATACACAAAATTAACCTCAAAAATCAAAATAATTTATCTATGTTAGCAAAATCAAACAAGAAAATATAATTTTAAATAGAAGAAAATATGTACCAATCACAATATCAATGAATAACCACAAAGACTGTAGAATTATAGTCACCAAGAATTCATAAGATCTCTATAAAGAAAATGTAAAACTCTAATAAAGGACACAGAAGATGATAATACAGATATAATAAATAATGTAGCTATAATAAACAAATGAAGAAATTCCATATTCTTGGATGAGATAATTTAATCATCTAAAATATTGATTATCTCCTATTAATATTTACATCCACTGAATTAAAAATCTTAAGTCAAATTTCTATGAAACATGGTAAATATATTCCAACATGTATTTGGAAAATGCTACCAAGCAATAAGTTATCATTAACAGAGAAGATTAAATGGAAGAAATTGCCCTGCAAAATACTGTAATAAGATAAAGATGTTTTTGTTATTGTTGTTTTTGCAGTACCAGGAATTGAACCCAGTGGCATTCTACCTCCGAGCTACACCCCCAGTCCTATTTTTTATTCTTTATTTTGAAACAGTGTTTCACGAAGTTGCAGAGTGCCTCACCAAGTAGCTGAAGCTGACCATGAACCTGCGATCCTGTTGTCTCAGCCTCCCAAGTGCTGGGATTACAAGTATGCACCACAATGCCCACCTGATAAAGATGTGTTTTTAAGTACCCTGTAGCATTAACATAAAACAGATAAGTAGAACAAAGCAATTGTCAGAGAACTATGACATTATAGGAATATAATATAAATAGACAATAAAGTAATATTAGAAATCAATGAAGAAAGTGAATTATTTAGTCATTTTGGCAGAAGCTAACTCATAGAGAAAATGCCTGAATCTCTAATTAATGCCACATACAAGAAATGTAGACTCATTTTTGTGATGTAAAGGTATAGAAATCCCTAAATAAAAAATTTAAGTGTAAATCCTAAAACACTAACTCGATGAAATTTATGGCAACAAATTTAAGTAGTACTGTACATTAAACAACACTCCAGGCAATTTTAATTAAAAGATATTTTCAAGGTTTAAAACAACAAGAAATTAATATCTAGTCTATGGAACTGCAAATTAATATCAAGAAGAGAGTATCTCCATTAGAAAAATAGGCAACTAATATAAACAGTCAATTCCTGAAAGAGGAAATCCAAAACCTGAGAAGCATATCAAGAGACATTCAAACTCATCAGCAGTCAGAAAGATGCAAATTAAAACAACATAGAGATTTCACTCTACACCAATTAAACTGGCAAGAATTAGAAAACTGGGTAAGGCCAAGTGTTGGGACCAGAAATGTAAGTCTATTAGAATCCCCTTGTGTTGTGTTGCTGATGGGAATAGAGACCCATGCCGTTGTCAGGAGAAACAATCTAACATGACTTACACAAACTACATGCACAGACCTTGGGACACAGAAAGTCTGTTCTTATATAACTAAAAGAAAGCTTCACACAGGTCCCAAAGGGATCGTATTCAACATGCTCACTGCATCAGGGGTTTTTGTAGCCTATGCAAATGGACCAGGTTCTGGCAGGTGAATTCCAGGTGACCTGCTCTTGGTTGTACAACACTGGGAGTGAATAAGTGAAATGTAGAGGTGTCATGCGGTGTGGTATCCTGTGGCATTAGATGCCACAAATAGAGGATAGAGATAGATAGATAGATAGATAGATAGATAGATAGATAGATAGATAGGTAGATAGATAGATGATTCATAGATGATAGATAGATAGATACACACATACATACATACATACATACATACATACATACATAGATGATAGGTAGGTAGATAGATAGATGAAAGAAGATAGAAGATAGATAGATAGATAGATAGATAGATAGATAGATAGATAGATAGATAGAATAGATAGATACACACCAACATGAAGAATAGTTGTTGTTGAAAAAAAACTATAATGAGATAAATAATACAATGTCTTTCTAAAATGAAAACAACATGCAAACAAAACAAAATAGGAATTTTATAAAAATATGTGTGAAAAAAATGATACTAATTTTAAAAGTAGATGATTGCCTGTGGGGAGAAGAATGGAGGTTGGATATGGAGATAAAATGAAATAAAGAAGGCCCCTCTCACCGCCATGATAATAATATTCATGGACTGAGGAATATGATTACGTCAACATTTTCTTCCTAAAGCCTCCCAACCACATTGGAGGGGAGTTAGAGAGAGAGGGAGAGAGGGAGGGGGAGAGAATAAAGGAAGAAAAAGGCCCTTAGCAGTTGCTACCGGAATTGCTCTTCCTCTTATTGTCACTTAGAGCAGGAACAGGCAACCTTTTTCTGAAAACAAGGCCAGATAGTAAGTATTTTTGGCTTTGCAAGCCATACCAAGTTGGCATTGTAGGAGAGGAGCAGCCATAGACCATAGGCACAGGATGAACTTTATTTACCAAACAGGTGGTGGGCCAAAATCTGGCCCCCAGACCATACCATCCTTGACCACTGACTGCAACCCCAAAGATTGCATCAAGAAAGTACATTAAAGGACTCCTTGTTATGCAGACTATATTTAAAGATCCAAAAATAGGGTCAGAAAAATTCAAATGTACTTTTGTGAGCAATGGAACAGAAGACAGAACCAAAATGCTGTTACCCAATCCTTGGGTTTACCGTGTCTCAGACTCCAGCCAAGAAGAGGAGATAGAGTTCAAAAAATCCCTAGGTAGGGTCATTCTTCTTTAAACTCTACTAGTATTTTAAATTGCTATTTCAGTAGGAGCTACCAGATCTATAAGAGGGGCAGAAGCTGGTCAGGGTTCTGGGTGATATTAATAGAATTTTTATATAAGCAAAAAAAAAAAAAAGATAGATACCAGGATTCCATATTACAGTCCTATAAATCCTATAAATATCTTTTTCTTCTTTTGGGAAGTGTGTCTGACCAGTTAAAGCAATGTGACAGGCTAGAAAAAGAGAATAGAGGCTTAAATGTCAGCTGAAACAAGGTCCATTTCTTTAAAAAAATAATAAAAATAATTTGCACAGTTCTCCAAGCTACCAAACCAAACCTCTCGCAGTTTGAAGTTCATCCAGAAAATCCTTTTGCAAAATATTTGCTGAAACACTGTAATGTAGAGATTGCAAGGGATTAAGGCTTGTTCTGTTTCTCCTCCCCCACACCTATTGTCCCTAAATTGACTTCTGCAGCCCAAAAGCTTAAAGTCCTGTGTCTGAGACCTAGATTCTAAAGCCAACACATTACTCCCCAGTCCAACCAAATAAGATCTCATTTCTAACTAAAATCTGCCCAAATGAGTAAAAATCAAAAGTCCTTCATACAATTGTGTGTGTGTGTGTGTGTGTGTGTGTGTGTGTGTGTGTGTGTGTGTAGACTCAGAATACCCAGGAGCAAAGCCATCACAGGAGGAGATGCCCCAGGGATAAATGACATCATGGCCTTACTTTAATGAGAACAAATTAGAAGATGAAAAAACTCCCTGATTGAGATGGTAGAATTCTGAAAGGCTCAAGGGTATCTTTCCAGCTGCTCACAAACTTCTGCTTTTATCCACTCATCTTTTATCATCTCAATGGATATTTCCCTACCACAAGTATAGATGCAATCCTATAATTTGCCATTCAGATATTTTTTTTACTGATGCATTGTAATCATACATCATGATGAAAATCAGGATGATAGAGGCATATATGCACACAGTACTGGCTGAGCCCTCCCCCAGTTCCCACCCCACTCCCTCTCCCTCCCCACCTTCTGGTGCATGACATGGTGATTGGCTTTGATAAGTTTGTGTGTGTGCATCATGTCCATTGGAGTGTTTCCCTCTTCAAGCCTTCCTCCCCCATCCCGTCTCCCTCAGTTATATCCCCTCCCTCACTCCACTAAGGTTTCTCCTCTTTTGTCTCGAGTCCCTCCTGTGCCCCAATTTCTCCCTAGCTTCCACATATGAGGGAGAACATCCAACCTGTCACATATTGGGACTGACTAATCTCACTTAGCATATTTTCTAGTTCCATCCAGTTCCCTGAAAATGACATAATTTTGTTCTTCTTTATGGCTGAGGAGTATTCCATTGTGTGTATATCCCATAATTTTATAATCCATTCATTCGTTGATGGACATTCAGGGAATTTCTTAAGCTGTCATTTTGCCCAGTTTTATAGCTTCACCTCAGCCCTTGGATTTAACCAATCCTAATCCTATACGGAACATATAAACCAAATCTCCTCTATGTGGAACTTCATCTTTTTACCCTCTGCCATGTTACTTTTCTTAAAACTTTTAAAAATAGCTGCAATGTATAATGGAGGCTATATTCAAATATGACTCATGTTGAGTTGGATTATGGATCTACAAACCCACTAACAAAAACCAGAATTAACAACACACTTTTCTTATGGCTCATGTAGAAATGCAATTCCTTTTGTTTTCAGTGTTGAGGTTCCTCTACCCTCTATGCATGTTTTATTTCTTCTCAGTGCTGTGAAGTTTTCCATCCCTGCAACCAGTCTTACCTTTGCCCGGCCAGACAGGTATTCTTCTTATGCCTATATGTGTAGCATGAATGTATGTGTAACTATGGGGTGGGGGGGTAAGATTCTGCCTTTGTTGATCCCATCTCAACCCAGTCATAACTACTATCATAAAGAATATAAAAATCAATAGGTGCTGGTGGGAATACAAGGGAAAGGAACCCTTATACACTGTTGGTGAGAATGTAAATTGGTATGGCCACTATAGAAATCAGTATGGAGTTTCCTTTAAAAAACTAAAACTAGATCTATTCCATGATCCAGCTAGACTACTCCTGGGTATATACCCTAAGGAATTAAAGTCGGCATACTATAGAGAAAAGCCATGCTTATTGCTACATAATTCACAATGGCCAAGTTGTGGAACCAGCATATTTGCCTGTAAATGGAGGAATGGATAAAGAAAATGTGATATATATACACACAATGGAATATTAGTCCACCATAAGAAAGAAGAATGAAATCATGTAATTTTCAGGAAAGTGGATGGAACTGGAGATCATAATGTTTATCAAAATAAGCCAGATTGAGAGAGGTAGGCATGACGTGCTTTCGCTCACATGTAGACTCTAGAGGTAAAAGTAGCAAGAAGGCAATTAGGGAAGAGGCAGGGTATCTGGGGAGGTAGAAGGAGTGGTAAGGGAGGATAATCCGGGGGCGCTTTTATCAAAGTATGTTATTTGCACCTATGAATATGCCACAATGAAATCCATTGTTCTGTATATCTAAAATATGCTAATAAAAATGGGTAAAAAATATTCTGTCTCCTTGATTGCTGTCTCAGCTGCCTGCATGTTTTACCTCCCAACTGTCTATGTAGGCAGAAGATGGGGAAGTATGAGAAAAATCAAGAGAGAACTACTAGAGGCATGGAGAGAGAGAGACTTAGCACGGTAAGCATCATGCTGTCAATCAAGTGTTGCTGGTTCTTCTCCTTTTGGGCTATGTAGTTGCAACCTATGTCCCCACACTTCTGTTAAGTTAGTACCATGCGCCTAATTGTGGGCCATTTTTTCATTGTTCTTTTAAGAATCTGAGAGTTAGAGGCCTTTTGTTACCACAGCGAGACTTAACACATCCTGTTATACAAAAGGAGGTAGTCTGGTGTTTTTCTCTTTCCTTCCAATTTAAGTCCTTGTCATCCTTCAAACCAAATGGGGGAGCTCAAAGAGAATTACTTTTAGAGACTGAAGATGCTAGAAAAATACACAGAATGGCCTCTCATTCTCCATTCAATTACTGCTTAGGTAATAGATGTAATGTCTATTTGAGTAAGTGATAAATGAATGGGAGAAAGACATCAAGGCAGAGAGATGGGTAACAGCTCAGTTGACTAAACATTCACTATTTATCATATCAAGAATGTGAGGGAGACACTTGTGGTGACATATGCCTGTAATCCCAGTACATGGGAGTCTGAGACAGTAGGATCGAAGGTTCATGGCCAGCCTCAGCAACTTAGAAAGGCCCTCTGCAACTTGGTGAGACCCTGTTTAAAAATAAGAAGAAATAAAATAGGGCTGGGGGTGTAGCTCAGAGGTAGAATGCTTCTGAGTTCAACCCCCAGTATTCAAAAAAAAATGTGGGAGAGTCCTGTGGATCACAGAAAAAATGTTGAAAGTTACCCAAGCTAATTCCACCTGGGTGCAAAGCATCAACACTGCAAAAGCAAATGTCCAGCTGGGAAATGTGGTGTCGGTCTTCCTTTTCTGCCAGCCCAGCCCTCTTGATTTCTATAAATGATTCATTTGGACCCACTGAATTTGAGATAAGTGTCTTTGTTAATCTCTGTCCCTCATCTAAACAAGCTAGAGTACAAAGGGAATATAAAAAGAGAAGGAAAGGGAAGAGACTCTGCCTTTTCTCACATCAGATCTCTCCAGCCATAGTTAATCACAGAAATGGGACTAGACATTAAGTAAGGCTGTGCTGGACCTCTAATAACTAAAGGTAGCTGGACATGGTGGCACACACCTGTAATCCCAGTACTTCGGAGACTGAGACAGGAAGATTGCAGGTTCATGGCCAGCCTCAGCAACTTAGACCCTCCCTCTGCAACTTAGCTAGACCCTGTTTCAAAATTTAAAAATAAAATAGTGTTTGAGGTATAGCTCAGAGGTGGAATGCCCCTGGATTCACTCCCTAGTACCAGCAAAATAATTTTTAAAAATAATAATTGAAGGTAACCCAAAAGTGGCTAGGAAAGGCCCATGGTACCATTATAAGACAGGAAAGTTATTTTCACAAAACCTGGTTGAAGGCGATGGTGATCAGAGAAAGAAAAATTGTTCCACGCTTGTGCTGCACTGAGCTTGGAATAGTTACACATCTAACTAAAAAATATATATATAATGATTAATTTTTTCTGAAGCACTCAGGAACTCAGACATCCCAAAGAGTGTTGTCACTCAAAGTAATCTCCAGGGCCACACTCTTCATTCAGTAACACTTCCATCGCTCAAAACATTTTTGGAATTGCCTTCAGAGTCGGTTTATGAGCCGCCAAATAAAATATCTCTTTATAGCCATATCTCAGCCTTCCTTGGATTACTACTTCATTGGCACTCCTTCTCTCTCTTCTGCCTAACTCCACACTCCTCCCCCCCGCTCTATCAAATAAGGCAAGAGGATTTCATGCTTGCTCTAAAGAGTCCTCTGTGCACGTTGGGGGATATAAAGGTTGGGAAGATGAAGACAGGAGGTAAGTAAGTTTTATGAGGAGCAGCCCACTGGGCTGTTACCAACTACTGAGAAGTAGCAAATTGCTAGCGAGGGCACTGTTGGCTGACCAATACAGATGTGGTCCCCAAAAGCTGAATCCCTCTGAATTTCAAAAAAGCATCTGGGGTTATTCAAAAAGTCTCACTAAATTCTAAAGGATTCAAGCCATACGTTCTCTGACTACAATAAAATTAAATTCCAAATCAGTAGCAAAAAGAGATATAGGAAACATCCCCCAAACATTTGAATATGAAATAACGCAGTTGTAAACAACTCACGGGACAAATAAGGAAATTTAATTTTCAAAAGGAAAATTAAAAGGTGTTTTGAACTGAAGGAAAATGAAAACATGCACATCGAATTTGTGGAATGCTGTTAAAATCGTACTAAGTGGGTATTTATAGAACCAAATGGCTATGGCTATATAAAAAAAAAAGAAATTTCTCAAAATCAATAGCCTTACTTTCAAACTTAAGTAAATCTAAGATAAGCAGAAGAAAGGAAATCTTAAAGATCAAAACTGGAATCAATAAAATAGAAAACAAGAAAGCAACAAACATAAGCAATGACATCAAAACCTGCTTCTTTGAAAAGATCAATAAAATTGACAAACCTTTAGCAACATTGATCAAGGGCAGCAAAAGAAAAAAGGAGAGAAAAAAACATTAATTACCAACAGTAAGTATGAGCTGTGACATCACTACAGATTACATAGAAATTAAGAGCATAATAAGTAAATACCATGAACAACTCTACACCCACAAATTGTAAAATGTAGATGAAAGGGATAAATCTCTTTAAAGACACACTTTCAGTCTCACTTAACAATAAGCATGTAACCTGAATAGGGTGTGTGTGTGTGTGTGTGTGTGTGTGTGTGTGTGTGTGTGTGTGCGCGTGCATGCTTGGTACTGAGAATTGAACACGGGGACACTCTGCCTCTTAGCTACACCACTATACCCCTAGCCCTATTTTATTTGTTTTGTGTTTGTTTGTTTGTTTTGAAATAGGGTTATCCTAAATTGCAGAGGGCCTCACTAAGTTGCTGAGGCTGGCCTCTAACCTGTGATCCTCCTATCTCGGCCTCCAAGTATTGGGATTACAGGCATGCATCACCACAGCTTGCCACAGCTCCTTAACAGCTGGATCTTGAACAATGCTCCATTCGCTGGAGTCCTGCAAGGCAGACAATTCTAAAAGAAGGAATGTGTGGTATATCCCACTTTGCATTATGTTATATTCTGGAAATTTGGGGTGCTTTGGGTTTTGCTTTCACATTAATTATAAAGGAAAATTTCTTAGAAACAGGTAGTGGATGGATGGATTGTAATTCCTCGATATTAGCTGAACTAACAGTGCCTCAGGACAACCCATAAGAAATTCATTAACCACCTACAAACATTAGTCAGGAAATGGGCTTTGCAAGCTTAGCTACAAAACAGTCTTATGTTTCCTCTCAGCACACAGGTATAGAAACAAAATAAATAAGCCAAAGAGACTTAGGTCTACTATTTTATCTATGAGTAAAGAAGGTTTAAGACAGATAGTCTTTACTCACTTCTGCCTTGTCCCCCTGAAATTTCACAGGATACATTAACTCTCTAGCTACCTGAGAAAAAGATAAGAACACTGCTTAAAGGAGCTAAGCAAATAGTAAAGATTTAAACTATTGGATTTAGGCTCTTTGTCGTTAACCTTTAACATTGCTTTGTACTAAAAGAATATTTATATACGTATTGTATTTTGTAACCTTTACTGTTTTCTTAACCCCATTAAATGTCATGGGAAATGACTTTTCTAGTTAAAGATGTTCCTACTCAACCTTTAGTAAAAATTCCTGTTCTATATGCCTCATTGCAAAAAAGATAGTATAAAAAACAGCTACTAACAAGCAATAAACAGATACGCTTCAACACTGCATGGGGTATGAGCTTATTCTGGCGACTTCTACTCAATCCACACCTATCGAAGGACCCCCGATCCCACTGCCTGGAGGGCTGGACCCCCACACCAGCTGATTGATATTTTAATGTTAAACCAATGTTTCATTCCAGGGACGGCACTGGAATTATATTAGGTCGTGATGTGTATATTTTTTTGATTTGTTAAAATGTTGTTTAGAAATTTAGTATCTATGTAATGAGGAATGATTGTCTGTAGTTTTATTTTCTAGCAGTATCTGTTTTTGTTACAGTGGTGCCTTGACCTCATAGCGTGAACTGATAAATAATTTCTCTGCAGCTTTTTTGGGGGAATATGGTTAGAACTGGTATTACTTCTTAACACGTTAGAATTTACCACTGTATATCTGGTCCTGCAGTTTTATTTGAGGAAATGTGTTCTGAAGTATGAACACCTATTCAGAGCTAGGTGCGGTGGTGCACACTTGAAATCCTAGTAATTGGGAGGATCGCAGGTTTAAAGCCAGTTTCAGCAACTCAGCAAGACCCTGTTTCAAAATAAAAAAGTGCTGAAGGTGTAGCTCAGAGGTAGAAAGCCCCTGGGTTCAATCTCTGATACAAAAAAAAAAAAAAAAAAAAAAAAAAAAAGATCAACGCATCTCATTATGTAAAAAGGCTAAAAAAATAAATAAATAAAGACCATGTGGGTCATTATCAATAATAGGGAAACTAGTGCAAAAGAATGAATCTAGCCACACCATTGTGGTGCACAGCTGTAATCCCAGTCCCTGGGAGGTTGAGACAGGAGAATTGCAGGTTCAAAGCCACCCTCAGCAACTTAGTGAGGCCCTCAGCAATTTAGTGAAACCTTTTCTCCAAATAAAAAATAAATAAGGCCTGGGGTATAGTTCAGAGGTAGAATGCACCTGGGTTCAATCCCCAGTACCAAAAGAAGAAGAAGAAGAAGAAGAAGAAGAAGAAGAAGAAGAAGAAGAAGAAGAAGAAGGAGGCAAAAAGACAGAGAATGAATTCTAGGATTTTTAGACTAAAAATGTGACAAATGTCACAGAAAATTCCCAAAGAACAAAAGAGATGCCAGCCCTTTCGGTTTCATGTTTTTACTATTTAGGAGATTACTTTTCATTTTTTTTCATAATAGTTTCAGTAGAAAGATGAGGATAACCATTAGACTTTCCAGGGCTGATGAGTAAGGGCTGGGAAACATCTCTGATGAGTAAGAAATTGTTGCTGCTCCTCACTCCCCCAGCTCAACCACAACCCTTGGCCACAGTAAAGAAATGTCACTCCACTTCCTATCTGGATATAAACTACAGCAGACAAATTTCCTGAGTCTTTAGCTGATATAAATTCAGTCTCAGTCCTACATAAACCCCAACTACACGCAAAGTGCTTACTCTGAAATACACAAAAGGATTTCTTAGCCTCTAAATGTTTTTTGGAACAGGACTTAAGGGGGGAAAGAGAATGTGATAAAACACGAGATGCTGTGGACCTAATTGACAAATTTAGAAACAAATAAATCACCAGGAGTGGATGGCACCCACCCAAGGGTCTGAAGGAACTCAAGGATGAAATTGTGAAGCTGTTGGCCAAATTGTAACCTTGCAGTTATAAATGGCCATAAGCCACTTGCGTGGCAGATTGCCAGAATGACTTCTCTCCATGACAAAGGCCACAGAGACCTGAGAACCACAGACACAAAGGTCAAACTTCCAACCCCAGCAGGTCATTAAAAACTACAGTAAAGTGCAATCCTTCCACCCACAGGTAAGAAGCCTAATCTGTCACTTCGGGTGTGTCCCGCTCTCTCTCTGAGCGGGGCCAGGGAGGTCCCCCTGCAAAATGCACCAGCTAAAAGTTGCAAGAACTACTCTCTCATGTCTGTTCTGCCTCTGCTAAGGCTACAAGTACCCCATGTCTCAGTCTCTCCTGCAAAAGGGGACTAATACCTCCTCTTCCAGCCTCACTGAGTTTGAGAGGCACCAAGTTTTGAAAGGCTGTGAAGAGACAATAGAGATTGATTGACATAATAGTGATTGCTCTGCTTTAACCATGCATGGTGGTACCCATTTGCAATCCCAGTACTTGGGAGGCTGAGACAGGAGTTATCTCAGGTTTGAAGCCAGCCTCAGCTACTTAGTGAGGCTCTCAGCAACTTAGCCCTGTTTCCAAATAAAATACAAAATCGGGCTGGGAGTGTAGTTTGGAGGTAGAATGTTCCTGGATTCAATCCCATTACCACAGAAAGAAAGGGAAAAAAGAGAAAAGGAAAGGGAAGGGGAGGGAAGGGAAAGGAAAGGAACGGAAAGGAAAGGAAAGGAAAAAAGAGAAAAGAGAGGGAAGGGGAGGAGAAGGAAGGGAAGAGGAGGGAAGAGAAGGGGCCTTCACTGTCCTGCCCTGCTCTGGTACACACATTTGCAGCTACTCTTGATCAAGCCTATTAGGAAATGAGCTCTAAGATGAGAAAGCTTTGCTGGTTGCTGTACGCTTCTCCGTGGAGTGTTCCAGGCCCTCCTCATCTCCAGCAGAGCTTACATACTCCCTGTTCCATGCCTGGCTCTTACCAGAGCCTCCATCCTGAACTCATCAGTTTTGCTCCCAATGTGATAACTCCAGGTATCTTCCATCTTTGCTAAAGACACCACAGTCTTACCTGGGACCTGCGCTCAAACCCCCCAAGGCAGCTTGGAGCGGCCCTTTCCTCTCCTGCTAAACTCACACATGTGCAGGATGGTGCACACCTTCATAAACGTGCTAGCTGTTGCCAGTTCTCCGTCACCACGGCCCGGGAATCTATTCCTCCGCTTCCTTCCCTGACAGCGCTGACCTAATTCAGTTGCTGTTATCTCAATCATTCTGTGAATACTTATCAAGAGTTTTTTCCATGCCAGTTCTCATGAAAGACGCTGAGGCTGTAATGGTGAATAAGACATGAGCCTTGATTGAAAGCTTCTCAGGATCGAGTGCTCTCGGAGTTTCTCTATGAAAAGAAGAGCATATTATGTGGCAAGTTTAATGATAGAGGTAAGAAGAGAGTATTGATACGAGGGGGTATTATTGATAGTGGCAAAGTTCTATGAGGAACAAGACAGCTAGTCCAAAAGAGGGTGGTCAAGGGAGGCCTCCTGGTGGACAGATTCCCAAGACAAATCTTCCAAGAGACAGCTGTGCCACCGTTGCTATGCAGAGGAGAGAGGAAAGAACTTAGGAAAGAAAGGTTTCTAGCCAGAAGCAAGAGGAAATTGCAGGCATCTCAGGGTGACTGTAACATGAATGTAAAGAAAGCGGTGGGACAGAAGTCTAGACAGGCAGACAGGCGCCGGATGTTGGAGCATCCTGAGCACTGTGTTAAAGAATTGTCACTGATGGCCAGGCTTGGAGGTACACCCCTGTAACCCCAGTACTTGTGAGGCTGAGACAGGAAGATCGCAGGTTAGCAGCCTGCCTCAGCAACTTAGTGAGACCCTGTTTCAGTATTAAAAAATTAAATAGGGCTGAGGGTGTAGCTCAGAGATAGAATACCCCTGGGTTCCATCCCTAGTACCACAAAAATAAATACATAAATAAAAATTAAAATTAAAAAAATTGTCACTGAAGATTGAGGTGGCCGTGGAGTCATGAGAAATGCTGTACGCACAGAGGTGAGGCAGATTATATTAATAGCAAAATCATTTTGTCAGAGTCCAGCCCCCAACCCTCAGAGCCTGCCATCCAGCCTCAGAAGCTCAGCGCCTGCTGCCACCTGGTCTTGTCTCTGCACCCAGGGCACCCCAGCACAGGGATGCCCCCTCCTGCCACTGCCTCCCCAAGACCCAGCCTCACTTCAGGTCAGTGGAGTCCCATGGGGTCAACAGTGTTGCACCTCAAGGAAACTGTGGCCTCGGCAGGTCTGAAGTCACAGAGTCAACCTTCCTGAATTGAGACCCGATGCATACATTCACTGTTTCTTTTTCCTTATTCCCCAGCACTTGGGGACTCTGCTCCCATGATCCAACTTCTCTCTCTTTTGTTTTAATTGGTGCTTTGTAATTGTCCATCATAACCAGGTTCAGCGTGATAGGAACATACAAGCACACAGCACTTGGCGGGTTTCCCTCCCCTCCTACCCAGCTCCCCACCTCCCTGTACATGATATCACAATTGCTGTTGATAACTGCATATATAAATGTAGCATTATTTGGACTGTTTCCCTCATCAGTCTCCCCTTTCACCTCCTCACTTTCCTCCCCAAACCCCCTTCCACTGTTCCACTAGTATCTCCTTTCCTTTGGATACATGCACACCCATGTTTACAGCAGCACAATTCGCAAGCCAAATACAGAACCAGCCTAGATGTCGGTCGACGGATGGATTGATTACGGAACTCTATCTACACACAGTGAAACTTTACTCAGCCGTAGAGAAGAATGAAATGATGTCATCTGCAGGAAAGTAGATGGAACTGGAGAATATTATGCTAAATGAGATTAACCTGTCTCAGAAAGTGACGGACATAGATTTTCTCCCATGAGTGGAAGTTAGAGAGAAATCAGAAAACAAAAGAGACTTCAAATAAATGAGGGGAGGGACCACGATCCAACTTCTGCCACTCATGTTTCTCCTAAGTCTGTGCCCTGTGCTGTCCGAAGTCCCCATTCCTTCCCTCACACCCTTGGCCTCTTCCTGGAGTGCCTACCCCCTTGTCCCGATGATGTGCTTGTCCCCTGAGAACCAGCTGCCCCAGTCACCCTCTCAAGGGAATAGTCCTGCCAACTCATGTCCTTTGGAATTAGAAGTCAAGAACAGAATTCTCTTGCCTCCAACTCCCATCCCATTATTCCACTCTCTTACACAGCCAGACCCAGGTCCCCTCCCTGTGTACGCTCAGCATCCTTGGCTCTGTCGTCTACTACCTGCGTGGACATTATTCCTCAGGGCTGATGTCTTTGGGACTTCCGAGTTCTGCCGCCATCTTCAGGGGTCCAAACAGCCTCTGACTTTCTCAACCTCAAAGACTTTCTCTATCCAGAGACCTTGTTTTCACCAGAAACTGTTTCACATCTGAAGAGTGAACCTTCTAATAACACAGCACCCAGCTTGCCAGTCTCCTCACCCAGTTGTACCCATCAGGCCGGTTCCCCCTCTTCGCTGGGATGTCCAGCCTACTGCCCTCTCTAAACTCTCCTCGCTCCTTCCCCCAACCCCATATCCCTCTGATATGCCGTGGTCCATTACTGGGATCACTCTTGCTGATAGACCATATGGAGTCTTTATAGAACTAATTTAGTTGGCACATTTTCAGACACCTCAGTCCTAGTCTAAATGAAGAACCCTGAATTGTCAAAGCCTCCTGACCATGCTCCAAATTTTTCCCTACTCAAAATTCCAGCACCTCACTTTCTAATTCATTTTCTTAAAGCTGGGCTCTGATCAACCTATTACCTGGACCTCTAATCACCTTGCCTACCAGAGCAGCTTCACCACCTAAGACTCACACCCCCAGGCTCCTGCACCCCACCTCACTCTGGCCCTGCCCATCTTTAGCATCCTCTAGTCACCGTGATCTCACCTCCAAGCTGTGTTTCCAATACTCCATACTTTTCTCTTCCCTGATTCCCTCTACCTCCCTCACCCATCCCAATCTCCAGATCCCTGCCCACTCTCGGTCAGCCATATCCCCTCTGGAATTCCATCTAAGGCCCAACCAGTGAAGGGATTTTGCTTCACCATGAACCTTTCTGGGCAGTTTGGTGCAAAACACTGGTCAGTAATCTGAAGCCTAACTCAGCCTCTTGTGTCCCTTTTCGGGCAACACAGCTCATCCGACTCGCCAATGGCAGAGCTACTGTGACAATTATCCAAGGCGAGACAGCTGGAATAAGACCATAAATTGTCAAGTGCTACAGTATATGAGCATCTCCAGGGCAGAGGTCTCCATCTACAAAATGGGGCTAAGAGGATTATCTCATAAGGGACACTTTGAGAATCAAATGAGGCATAGGCGATGTCCAACAAGTACACTTGTAACCAGAACATAGTCACAAATCTCGGTGTTGGGAGAGTGGTGATGGTAGAGTGATAGTCCATGAAAGAAGCTAATAATGATATCCTATTCTAAAACATGAAGACAGCAGCCTGTTTATATAAAAGTCTGGCTGGACTTCCATTGACGTGCTGACCTTACCCAAAAGAAACACAGCACCAGTTTGCACTAGAAGAACTTCAAGGCAATATTCTCTGTCACTTATAAAACATTTGAATACTTTCTACTAAAGGAGTTTTTAAATTCTTCTATATTAGGATATTATCCAGTATCCATAAAACATCATTATATGTAATGGCGTATATAATTTGGACGTTTCAAAATCTATTTAAGATCCTACAAAAAATTCCATTGCTATAAAAATATATTTGCTATGTTGGCATATTATACAGACATACTTTTATAACATCAGTTTAATTGTTCCAAGCCAAGTTTCACTCCATTTTTGTCTGGCATATTTTTGCATGAGATTTAATTTGGGGTTAAACAGTCCAATATAAGCAGAGCAGAAAAGACACCACGTGGCAATTTCATATTTTCAGCACATTGTGTCTGGCCATACATTTTTAATATTATAAAATTGGCTTGTTCTGTAATATTTTGATTGGAGATTTATGCATACTGTTGCCACATTCTTTAAACAGATGTGCAGTAAATTTGATGAAAAAAAAAAAAAAAACCAAATCTCTTCCTCCTGAAACTAGGACACTTGCTCATTTAAATAATATAAAACAACAACAGTCACTGTGGATGTTTGAGAAACACGGAGACTCTACAAAGTAAAAGACCTCAAATGTGGAGTCACAATTTTATTCCCAATTCACTGCAGATCTTCAAAACTTCTGACATACTGATGTATTCCCCACGATGGTCTCTCCTGCCCATATTGTCTCATGCGTGGCAGCAATGCAAAACATCACAAAGTAGGAAGGAGCTTGGTCTTTTTATCAGAAATTACAGTCCCCTCGATGCGGTTTAAAGTGACTCTGTATTTAGGGCTCTAAGCCATCCTTAGGGGCTCCCTTACCAAAAAAAAAAGGGAGACGGCTCAGGCTTTGGGATTAGACATCCTGTGTTCCAATTCCAAGTATATGACCCTCTATATACTTCCATGTCCTCACCTGTAAAATGAAGATAAAAAAACCTACTTTGCATGGAGGTTGCAAGAGTTTAATGAAATCCTCCCTATTGCACAGATCAATGCAGAGCACACAGTAGGTCTCTGAGCATGGTATATAGTATATTCATACATTTTGGGTTTTTTGCTTTCATTATTATCTTGCTAAGGAGGATCTGTAATGGTTTGGATTTAGAATGTCCCCTGAGCCCTCATGGAAAACAGGAGGCAATGTTGGAAGCCTGGCTTGGTTGCTAAGGAGGGGTCCCTGGGGGTATGGCTTTGGAGATGATACATGGCTCTCTCCTTCCCCTGCAGGATCTCTCTCTCTCTCTCTCTCTCTCTCTCTCTCTCTCTCTCTCTCTCTCTCTCTCTCTCCAGCCTCCACAATGTACATAGACTGAACCAAGAAGCTCCAAATATCTGTGAGGAAATAAATCTTCCTTCCTCTAAGCTCTGTAGTTAGTCATTTTGGTTTATAGCAGTGAGAATGTTTACCAAGACAGTATCCTTGGACCAAATGAGCTTCAGGAAATAGAATGAAGGATTTTTTTTTAATCCTTACTAGCAGCCAGGAAAAAAAACAAAAAATCCACCAGGCATGGTGGCATATGCCTGTAATCCCAGCACTTGGAAGGTTAAGACAGGGGGATCACAGGTTCAAGGCCAGCCTCTACAACTCAGTGAGATCCTCAGCAACTTAGCAGGACCCTGTTTCAAAATAAAAATTAAAAAGGGCTGGGAGTGTAGCTTAGAGATAGAATGCCCCTGGGATCAATTCCCAGTACCAAACCAAAAAAAGAAAGAAAGAAAAAATAATGCCAATTCCGTAATGATAATAGATCCCATAGGCAGGATAACAATGACTTCAAAATCTTGCCCAAATCTACCTTCTTCAAGAAGCTTTCCTGAAAGTTGTGAATATAAATGGCCTTTGCAAGTCATTTAAACTACCTCCCTTCTTCCCAAAACCATACACTCTAAACACCTGAAATAACTTACACATTCTATATGATGTTTTTATTCAAAGCTCTGTCTTCGTTAATCCAGAAGTAATCCCAAGCCTCATTGAAATTAGTTGTTTCCAACTCCTCCCCATCAGGGGCTTTTGCTAAATGGTTTTCACCAACATCCAAAGGGTCTGAGCTCTTTCTCTTCCAGTGAAAAAGCGAATAAACACCAGGAGTCAAATGCCAGAGCACCAAAGAGAAATTAGGGCCCTCCCTTTCTCTCCCAAACCCACCTCAACCTCCTTGCCCAGTATATATTTCAGTCAAACTGCTTTTGTCAAAGTCACACATGACTCCTACATTGACAAAGTCAATGACTAAATAATCATCTTTCTTTTCATTTAGAATTTCTTAGGATGTATTGAGACTAGACAAGACGTATGAACAATTCAGTGATAGACTGTGAAGAGCCATATGTTTTCTCTCCGATGTGCAATCTAGGGAGTGATTGGGATACAAGAGGGACTTTAGATAGTGGAGGAGAAACCCCAGTGGAGTGATGGGGTGGGGGCCAAGGGGAAGGTGGGGGGAGAATTAATGAAGGAAACACTTCCATTGACATTGTGTATAGATGTGAAATGATCAATGCCAATCTCAATATCCTGTATGTAGAAGAGGAAGAGAAGGGAGGGAGCAAGGGAAGCTCACCAAGTGCTTGTGCATGTATGCCCCTATCACTCTGAACTTCATTATGATCTGAGCCTACAGTGTACCAATAAAAGTATGTTCAAAAATAATAATTCAGTGATAATCTATGCACCCAATTATGATGCTTAAAAAGCAAAATTTATCAATACTGTTTAATGTCTCTTGTGTTGTCCTCCCAAATTGCTTTCTCTCCTCCTACTGTTAAAGTAACAAGCACCCTGATATTGGTATTTTTTTCATTTCCAGATATTTTACATTTTTATTTTGTCGATTCCTTTAACCAATAAGGGTTTATTTTGCATGCTTTAAAACTTTATAAATGATATTCAACTTTTTCATTCACTAGCATGTCTATGGGAATCTTCAACATGGCTCCAGCTTATTCATTTTTTTTAGATGAATAGAATTTATTATATAAATGCACTATAGTTACCCATTCTCCTGTTGATAGATATCAGTTGGGGATGCTTCCAATATTTTTATTAAAAAAAAACAGTGCTCCTATGAGCATTCTTGTGTGTGGCCCAACAATTAATTCTCAGTGCTCACCTTACTTGACCTGGAAACATGTAATACAGGTCATCACTCTCTCCTTAAAATGGGCCCTTAACTTGACCTCAGGGACACTAAAGTCTTCTTGTTTACTTCTAACATCACAGCCACTTCTCAGTCTTATTTGTTGGTTTCCTCCTTTTTCCAATCAATGAATGTTGGGATGTCCCAGAACCCGGAACTGAATTTAGTCTCTTCCCCTCCTCTCCTCCTCTCCTCTCCTCTCCTCTCCTCTCCTCTCCTCTCCTCTCCTCTCCTCT
>PVLC010001779.1:107094-132101 GCA_004027655.1 Graphiurus murinus | reverse complement strand
GGCAATCATAAAAAACACGAACAACAACAACTGCTGGTGAGGATGTGGAGAAGTGGGAACTCTAATACACTGTTGGTGGGATTGCAAACTAGTGCAACCTCTCTGGAAAACAATATGGAGGATCCTCAGACGAATGGGAATGAACCTACCATATGATCCAGCAATACCACTTCTGGGTATCTACCCAAAAGAATGGAAACCAAACTATCCTTCCCAATTGTTTTTCTTCCTCCTTCCCATTTCAAAGGCTTTAAGTGCCTGCTTCTCATCCCGAGTTCTTCCCCTCTACCCTTTGCGGGCAATTTTTGCAATCTCTTGTGTATTAAATTTAACTTGGTGCCTAGTTCTTTGAGGACCAGGAAAAACAGATATCCTTTTGCCTGCAATATTTGTAGTATTTTTCAAAGATTATTACTTTAATGTTAGCTTTTTCCAATCTCAACATGGGCCTACATTTCTTGTGGTCTTCAAATTCCTCCATAGATTATATCACAAGTATATTTCGCCTAGGATGTAGGTGGAGGTTCTGTGTAGGGCCTTTTCTCAAGAATAAAACATTATATACTCTGTGTTTCTTTCACCTTTTCCTTCAATCTTAACAATCTTTAAGAAACAGTGTTAATCAATATAGATGAAGTAAACATTCAAGCCCCAGTATACTAAAATGATGAAAATGCTTCTTTTGTCTTTTTAATATATTCTATTATAAGTTGGGGACAATCACAACATTAGTTACTCAGAGAGCCAATTCTAATTCTCTAAAATTGAAAAAAAAATTTGGAAATTGGAACAGGAATTGGAAACAGACTCCTTAGTCTAAAAGAGAGGAAAAAAAGAGCTAGAGTGCTAGAGGGTTATGCATGATGTGTGTGTGTGTGTGTGTGTGTGTGTGTGTGTGTGTGTGTGTGTGTTATGTTTTGGTTTCTTAATGACACATTGAATTTCATCACAAACAATGTTGGATAGAAGGAGCACTTGGCCATGATTAAATATACATATGGGAGTAAGTGGGTCAGGAGCAAGAATGATTTGGGAGCAAATGTTTCTTGTTTCCAAGAAGCTTAGTACTGCTGTGCTGATGCTTTTCAAACACAGAGATTTTTTTTTTTTTGGTTCCTCTACTGTTAAAAATATTTTTCTGATGAAAAATAATCTTAGTTGCTTGAGTCACAAGTAAGTAAGGTGTTACCATGTAGCTAACTTCTAGTCTTTGGGATTGATGTACATGGCAAGGTTTTGTGGCCACCACGGGAAACCTTCCTTAAGATGGTTTAACATCTATTCCCCATTCAAGATCATGCCGACAGAATATTAGAGCTTCAATTTTACACCACTGGTTGTCATCTTTGCCAAATTAACACTGACTCAAGAATTTAAGAATGTGCAGAGAGAGCTTGGTAGTTCTCCAGTGTTCTACACGTTTTCTGAAGACTCACTAGGGGGCTGAAGTTAGGTGCGTGAATCTACGGAGAAACATCATGACTGTGACAGGGTATGACTTAGAACAAAAGGTCAAGGGGACAAGTGGGATTCAGCAACCAAAGAGTAATTCTGCTGTAACACATGCCAGGACCTGAAAATCAGCTGAAATATCATACATCATGGTGCATGCGCCTGAGTACCAGGTGAACCTTGAACACCTTCATTCTAAATGGAAGTGCAGAGTCAAGGTAATAAAACTTCTGTTGACACCATGAAATTCCTAAGTGTCCACTTGCATTGGTGAACCAAAGACCAAATAAGTTAGACAAACTTTGTTAAGGTGATTTTTTTTTTGCCATTGATTCTCATCACTTTCATTATTTTAGGAAAAACAGAATTACATGTTACAGAATGAACCAACTGAAATGCTATTCAAGAAGACCCAAGAAGTGAAATATTCCCTTAAAATGGCAAATATTAAATTGAAATATGATCTTGGTTTGAATATAATCATTGTTGAGTCAGTTTGATCACAGTGTGTACTTCCAACTAAAAATGAGAACAAAATTCTCTGTGAAAAATGGTAACAGATTGGCTATGATCTTTCAGTATCTAAGAAGAATGAGTGAAATAAGGAATTGTTCTGTAATATAATCAACTGTTCATTTAAAAAAACAAAATTAAGTAATTTCTCATATATTCTACCTCAAATATTTCCTTTAGGAGGGGTGTGCAATAAAAAAGAAATCTTAAAATAATTAAGTTTTTTCTTTTTAACTATTTGTATTTTTTCTTTTAATAAGTTTATTTTTCTGAAAAAGATGACTTAATTAAATAAATTTATGCATTAAAATATTAATCTTTTTACCATGTTGAACTGTTGGTTTTATCATCTATATTTTTGCTAATAAATTCAACTGTATATTTAGCTTTGAGAGATCTTTGTGATTTTACTATCATTCTAATTTATCTTCTTGTGATTTAAATTTTACCAACGAAAGATTGTCTTAAATTACAAAGTAACCTAAATTAGATCTCACTGAATAAAAAAAATCATTTGTTGTTAAAACAATACTTATTTGTGTTTGATTTTAAGGTAGAATATTAAAACTAAAAGTCTCCTACAAAGAAATTTCCTTGTGAAAAATGATTCCTAAATTAGTATGATAACAAATATAATTGTATTATTAATATTAGCATAGTATAACCTCAATAAATATTTTTTGAACTCTATAGGGTTTGTATCAGATTTAGCCTATTCAATTGTTGCTGCTACATAATACAAACTTGTATTAATTTCTGTAAACAAATGTGTTCATGAAAGAAGTAATACAAGAACCACCTAATTTCATTTGTAATCTATTTTATAAATAAATAAAGAGTTCTTCCATCTGATGACTGATAGAAAAATATAACTCATATATTAATGGACTTTACATGAAAACATTTACATATTTATATAATAATATAATGTAATGTAAATTACATTGTAAATCCTATATTGGCACAACACTGGTATATTTCACATATATTGTATATTTGTTGTCAGTAGACTTTAAATCTTGTGTTCACTTTTTATAATCAGAAATATTTAAAGTACTTTTTTTGAAATATCACTATGCATCCTAAATATTCTATGTTCACTTCTTAACATAAAGTGAAGAAATTTGAGGAGCTAAAGTGTGCTTTAAACTATATGATTTTAAAAAGAACTGTAATTGCAGCTGACTAATAGATGATAGAAATAGACATGTACATCTGTGTTCTATAAAAGTCATAACTCTACATACATTTTCAAAACAAAAATGTGTTATACAATGTCTTTTTACTGTGCTTTAAAAAGAGAGATTTTGAAAGCCCTTTAAAAATGTTTAGAATGTCACTTTTTTGGCAAAGGGAAGGGTGACATACATCTGAGGAATATGAATGAAAATTATTATGTTAGATTCCCCATCCATCCTGTTGAAAATTTTTGCTATTTGCCCTGTCATATCTATGAATATTTATCAAATATCTATAATTTTGACTGCATTTTTCATTGCACATTTTAAAGAAACTATCTTATTCAGAGTAGGAAATCTATGAAATAATTTCCACCATGATTATGACAAATTTAAACACTAGCAGTAAAGCTTAAAAGCAATTTGATCACATAGAATTGGTAGATAAATAACATTGTCTTTACAATCTAAACATCCTAGGAATGGGATTGATCTCTTTGTTTACATCACCAACATTCGCTGAACATTTGCTTGGATTCCAAAGGAAATAAGTGATTTGCAATCTTAGTTATAAAGATCAGCGGATAAATCAAACAATAAACAAATGCATGCATACTGTCTTCTCCAAACAGCAGGAGACACAGTGGTAAAGAACTTTGGGTTCTGTTTGTGTTTCTTGGATTTATCGGTAATTATTCTCTTCTCATAGTTTTGTGAGATCAGTCTAACATGTGTCATGATAAAGAAGATGACTTGGGGGATAGTGGAAAGCCTCTAAAAGATTTTGGTTATGTAGCAGGTTGAGTTTTATGGGTGTACAATCTTTTAGTAGGAACTGTCCTTGGTATCTGTTCCTGTGCAAAGGAGGAGAGAAAGCAGGCAAGCATGAGGGAGAAGCAGAGTGAGACACCATCTCAAGGCTCTAAGAATCCTACTGCCATCCGCCCACACAGATAAGTCATGGGGTGAGGATAGCAATTTTGTATGAACTGGAGCAGAGTGGAAGTTTGCAACTGAGACAAATGAGGATGGAGTTGAAAGCTGGAGGCTGTCTTTGCAGTTGAAGCAAAGCCACATTGATGGTGCTGCAGAGCTCACTGTGTCCCCACTGGTCATAATTAGTAAACAATCTCTTGGAGGACTGGATATCTCACAGGAGTGAGTATCTCAGATTTCCCGTTTCCTCCTTTTTTCACTTATTTGAAGATCATCATCAATCCAATAGAGTTTATTGTCTGAGTGATTCTTTCAGGGATTCTTTTTGAATTATAGGTATTTGTAGCTCTGCTTAAGCATCATGTGGCCCACAATCTAGTCAGGAACCCTCTTACAGATACTCTGCTATTTTTATGAATAATTGGAATGTTCTATGTCAATGAAAACAAAAGAAGTAGAAATGTAAGAGTTATTTTTTATTTTAAAAATTAAAGATAATCAAGGGATGTTTTAGATAAGCCACATTATTTTGTCATCAAAAGTAAGGAAGGTTACTTGAGAGGCTGACCCAAAGATTGCAGATTTGAAGCCAGCCTCAGCAATTTACTGAGAATCTCAGCAACCTAGAGAGCCCCTGTTTCAAAAAAAAAAAAAAAAAGAAAAGCACGGGAGTGTAGCTTAGAGATAGAACCCTAATAAGACCAAAACAAACACAAACAAGAAAAAAATTAAAGAAGGATTTTGCATTGTTTATACAAAGAGGCACACTGTTGGAATTAATGTTCAAACATATTTTTCCTATATGTAGCTAAAAATAAATAATCAAATAAACACAACGGCTTTATGATTCATCCTTTGATTAAGAACACTCACATTTCAAATCCTGGATCATGTTCTGCTGCTGCTGACCAAACCATTGCTCTCCACAAAACTGTTCATCATATAAGAAATCAATGACTATGACTACTTTTTCTCTTTGCAAAACAAACAGTCGGATGATCATATATATTAATAAATGTACATTTATATGTGTTTCAAGCATTTGAATATTCCTATAGAATTTTTTCCATATGTAAAAAAATAAGATTTCCATATGCCTTGTTATAGTGAAATATAGAATATCCCCTGATGAGCTCAGGCCTTGATATTCCCAGTTGATATAACTGAGTTTTGAGGGCTGCAATTTCATTAGTAGATGAGTCTATTTGTGAACTTATTTGCATGGTAACCCAGGCTGTTGGGGTGTGGATGGGGAAGATGGGTCCCTGGTGGTGTGGCCTTATAGACTGTGCTTTTGTCTTTGAATTGCATCCTTCTCTCTGTCTCTACTTCTAGCCTCTAGAAAGGAGGAGTAGAGCCTTGTTCTTGCCCTCTTTCTGTTTCCAGCCACCATGCCCTGAGCTCTAGACTCTGACCTCGCATGGACTGGACACAAAATATCCAAGAAAATATAAGCAAGTAAATCTTCCTTCTTCTAACTTGTGTGGTCAGGTCTTTTGGATTATAGCAGTGAGAATGTTGAAGGAGACACGGGTTCAAAATATCTTAAAGGTATTAACAATACATTTTCAACCTGGAAAATTATTCTAAAGATTGACAGAGTATTTTTTTCTTCAAATAGTCCTAGAAGAAATATTTTATGTGTCACGAGTTTTGGAGATTCCCCTTAGTGAACTCTGCAAAATAATAATTTAATGACTTGAGAATGTTGCATATATACATGTATATGTATATGTATATTTATATATACTTATTTATAAAATTAAAAATTGAGTGATAAAATAAGTTATTTATTTTTAGTACTGATAGAAATTTTATTTTATCTTATAAATTTTAAATCTTTTGCTGTATCCTCTTCTTACAGATTGTCACAGAGCTTGCCTGTTTACATTTTCCATAGCCTTCTGCTGTGTAGAAAAATGTTTTTCTCCAGAGAAGAGTGCATGATTAATTGATTTCACCTTCTTCAGCTAACAACTGTGATTGAATATGATCGCCTGATGTGGATCATTCTCATTTGACAGTCGCACTGATGTTTGAAATTATTTTAAACAACTTTTGCATACTTATTGAGTGAGGGCAGCTTACTTTTCAAGATTCATGGCAGCTGCTATCTTGAATGCACTGTGCGATCTAAGAGCAAGTGTAAAAATAAAACACACTAGTTCTTTTAAGTGGGAAAATTTACATACTTTTAAAAGATCATATGAATCACAAAAGATTTCCCATATTCTAATGTGTTTAGTTTTTGTTTTTTTCATTTTTGTTTGGTACTGGGGATTGCACTCAAGTCACTCTGCTTCCAAGCTATACTCTCATCCCCATTTGTTTGTTTATTATGTATTTATTTATCTTCTTATTTTTATTTATCTTTTTATTTTTAAACAGGGTCTCACCCGGTTGCCAAAGATTAGACTCAGACCTGTGATCCTCCTATCTCAGCTTCACAAGTACTAGGGTTATATATGTGCATGACCATGCTCAGCCTGATTCTAAAATTTTAAAATGTATTCATGTTAAATCCTGAGACTTCTAAAACATTTTTCAAGTAACATATCTTTAATGTTTTTCCTCTCAGCACTTCATTAACATTGTAATCCATTTTCTGAAATTATATTTTGTAGACACTAAACTCTTCTATTAGCATAAAATTTATGTACAATAAATAATTTTACAACAAAACTGATACAGATTTTTAAAGTAAAAGTTCATTTTTATCCTTCCTCAAGCCATTGTCACAATTTTTCCTAAAGATCCTATTCATTTTTAAGTATTTAGTCCCCATCTCACCTAATTACTCCTACTTGTATATTTATCTGCCTACTTATTCAGTTTATTTTCCTTGGCACAAGTGGGATTACACTAGATATAATCCTAGTTTATAATACAATTGTTCTAATTAATAATAATGGTTTCTCTATCATAGACTTACTTTATTCTGTTGTTTTCTCATACATAGACCTACTTTATTCTGAATGGCTGGATAGTATATTTTTCCAATTGTGACACAGCAAAAAAATTAATTATTCATCTACTGATGAATATTAACCTTTATATTATAAATAATTCTTCAGTTCATATTTATACAAAATGTTTTGTTCATATACAGGCATTTCTGAAGAACATACTCATACAAATGAAATTATAGGTCAATTGATGTAACACTTTACCCAAAGCATTAAAAACATCTGAGCTGTTTGTAGATCATCTGACAGAACGACTGCATATTCTTTCTCAGAACTTTGATGATGCTGATGCTGATTTTTCTTATTATTCTATTATTCTATTGTATTTTTACACCTTAAGTTGCCCTTATTTTAGTATATTTTAGCATTGTATTTATTTTCACTGCCTATTTGTATTGTTGCGTGAACTCTTTGTTGATGTAATTTGCCATTTTAAAAATTGAGTGCTAGTCTTAGTCTTGCTAATTTGTGTCTATTCTTCATAAATTCTGTATATAATTTCATATTATTCATATCACAAATATTTTCAGCATCCTGAAATATAGCTCTTATTCTATGCATGCTGTTTTAAAAATACATTTTTTAAAAAAATTATTATTTGAATCTAACTGTGTTTAGCTTTATGACTTCTACTTTATGCCCTATTGGGAAAAGCTCTGCCTCAAACAAGATTGTCCCCAATGACTTAAAAACTCACTTATATTGGGATTTTCATATATGTACACACAGTTGATGCTAGTGTTTCCAATCTTCTCTATCCCCTTCCCTTAGAACACTTCCCTGGCTCCACTGAGGTTTCTCCTCCATTATCTGGAGTCCTTCTGATATCCCAGTTACTCCCTAGCTCATGCAAATTAAAGAAAATATATGTCCCTTCACTTTCTGTGACTGGCCAATATCAGTCTCAGTCCTCTGTAGGGGAAGGAGGGAGATGGAGAAGCAGCTGGGAGGGTGGTAGGGGTACCAGGTGCTGTGTGCATGTATGTCAATGTCTACATGATTTACATTATGATGTAAGACTATAATGCACCAATAACAGCACAACTCACTTTATTTTATGCTAAATTTCTAAGTACATTATGTGTTCCTCTTATTCTTTTCTCTTTATTCTGCTCTATGTACTGATTCTTCTCCCAATACAATATAATTTAAATTATATTTGCTTTGAAATGTTTTGCTTTATTTAGAAGCAAAAATATTAATGTATAAACACATCATTAGAAAAAGAGAAAAACCAGCCAAAGTGGCACATGCATTCCTGCTCCATATACTTTGAAGGCTGAAGAAGGAATATAACTAAAGCCTGGAGTTTGAGACAAGCCAGGAAAACCCAACTCAAAAAGAAGAGATGGCTCAAAGGAGTGCACGTTTATATATCCAAAGACACAAATAAAAACTAATAATAGGTGGTCAATAGATTGTTAACAATAAATAATTCCCTTAATTATCAATAAGTTTGGACAGCATGCAGATAAAACTTCCCTCTAAATTCTACCTTAAAGAGTTTAAACAATATAGCAGAAAATTAACAATAGTAGTAATTAAAACTGGTATAATTTTTAGATGTGCATTTCTAGATATGATTATCTTAGGTTATCAATTTATTTCTCCACATAATCAATTTCTTGAGAAACAGTAGAATATATAATTGAAATTTGAAAGCATCCCAATCTTTCATATGTGACTTTTGATTTTTATTTATTGATGATATGTATAAATTTTTTTTCTATTTATCTTGGCTTGTAAAGAGTTTCATTGTTGTTTTATTAATGTTATTATTATATATCTCAGTAAATATTTGATTTTTATATTTGTTTTTATATTAAGAAAAACAAAGAACATATACTTGAATTCAGAATTGGAAAAGAGCAACAGAACTATTTGTAAAATTTTCCCCATTTTGAACTTCTGATAAAAAAACCTAACCTGAAGAGAAAATAAATATATATATATCCAACAATATGGGTCAACAATAACAAAGAAATTTGAATTATTGTGTATATTTTCTATTTTGTCTATTCAATTAAGGAATGAAAATTGATTGCCAACAGAAATCAGTTACATGAAATTCAAAGCACCATGGTACTCTGGTGGATATAGCAAAGAGGAGATTATAGTATAATTCAGAAATATGGAGTAGATTTTCATAAAAACAACAATAAAAGTAAAAACTCATCATGAAATAGGTATTAAAATAATGTTGCAGGTGAATATTGGGAGAAGTGAAGTCTCAACAAAAATCAATCATGAATAGGTAATTTTTTGATGAATTTTGATGCTTAGTTAATTATTATAGAGAAGAGCAAGGTATTTCAATTAGTTTAAATAAAACCATATTGATATTTTAATGAATCTTTGAGATAGAAAGATTGTAGTTTGATACATAGACTACTTGTAAAATTTGAAACTGAATATTGATTGTTTCTAACTTGCAATTGTTATGTGAACTTAGGTAATTTACTCAGAGTTGGCTAAACTTTAGTTTTTGTGCCTTTAAAATTGATATTCAGAACAATTTTGGTGACTTAAGAGAAGAAATACAACTATAGAATGTATGCACAATGGAATTTTACTCATAAAGAAGAAGAAAATTATGTCATTTGTAGAGAAATGGATGCAACTAGAGAAAGTTATGATAAGTGAGATTAGTCAGTCACAAAAAGTGAAAAGGGGACTCCAGACAAAGGAAGAGAAACTTTAGATGAGTGAAGAAGGTGACTTAATTGAAGAATATGGGAAAGGGGAAGAGGAAAACACCTCAATGGACGTAATTTACATACACCAACTTCTCAAAATCAATCACTGTGCTGAGCAGGGGATAGAGCTGGAATTGGGCTGTCCAGAGGTTTAGCTCATTTAAATCTACCCAAGTTCATCTGATAGTTACTACTTCTCTCTGATGTCCAAGTGGCAGTGTCTTTAGGAAATCTTTTTTTTATTTCATCCAAGTTTGTAGTTTGTAGGTTGTAGTGATACATAAGGATTGTGATCTGATCTCTCCATACATAAAAATATTTCTACTTATTTTCTGGAGATTTCTGGAAAAAGAAAGGTGTTGAGAAGAAAGGACAAAGGTAAAACTGTGGACACTGTACTCACTGTAGACAAGAAAGCAGAATAACCAATTAAGGAATTTCCACATGAATATAGAAAGCCTGTAGAATAACAAAGGACTCACATTTAAATTGTGCCACTCCTGGATTGAGCAGGGAAGAGTAAAGGCTTTGGTGCCTATATCTATGTGAACACGTAAATACAAGGAATTGGATCAGGATCGCTCTCCATATATAATACATTGTAGAATATGCTGTTTACAAGTTCCAAATGATAATTAGACAAAACTGCATAGAGTAAGACACTTGATTAGCAATTCCTAGTTTTCTCAGTGTCTTTTTCCATACTTTTATTGGTGCATTGTAATTATACATCACAGCGAGGTTCAAAGTGATGCAAGTATAGATGCACACAGTCCTTGGTGTGTTTTTCTCTGGAACCCACACTTCCTTGTATATGTTAGTGAGATCAGTAGTAATATATTTATATATGAACTTTGAACTCTTTCCTTCATCAGTTCTTTCTCCCCTCCTGACCTCCCTTCCTTGGTCTACTATTCTACTGATCTATTATTTCTCCCCTCCCAACCTCCTCTCCTGGTCTACTATTCTAATAATCTCTCTCCTCATTTATCTAAAGTTTTCCAGTGTCTTGAAATGCAAAATCATATTATTTGGTTTCTGCCTCTACATTCTACTTACCAGTTCTTAACTATTTCACAGTTCAGTCCATTTTATCTAATACTTGTTAGGATGTGTATTCAGTTGTATTCCTAGAGATTAGCAATTTAAGAATTTTAACACTTTAGAAACTTATTTTACTATTCAAGGCTATAAATTTTCTTTTGAGGGGTGTTATTGTTAAATTGAATTATTAATTAGTATTTTACACTTACTTAATTTACCCTTGCAATGTATTGTTGATATTAAGAAGGTGTTAATATTCAATGTTGAAAAATGGTGCCATAAAGATCAATATTTAGAGAATGTCTTAAAAGTCATATTGGAATAGTACATAGATGAATTTTTTTATATTTTCATTTCATTTCCTTGATTATAATTTATAATCGCACACTCATATACTGTAATACAATGTTCAGCCTGCAATTGTGGCAGCTGCTTCCCATCATTTCCTTTCTCTTCTCCTGTATTTGTAAGATCTGCTCACCAGGATGCACTGCCCAATTAAGCGTTCCTTCTTATATTTCTGATAGTTCTAAAAGTGGGAGATAACCTTCCCTCTGGACAAGCGGTGGACCCTGGACCAAATGAAGGAAGTGATAGTAGCCTTTGTGCAACAGAGGACATTGAATCAGCAAAAAGGGTCAGTGAAAGTTCTCACGGGGTGCTGAGCAACTATTTTTATTTTTCTGAAAAGAGAGTGGTAATCCAGTAAGTTTTGGAATCTGTTCAGTACATGATAGTTATGTTTTCATTTTATACCTCCATCTCTTTAAAAGCAATATATATATATATACTTTACTTCCAAAAGTCTCTAGAAAGATGTATATTCTTAATAAATATTTGAAAATAAAATTTCAAAACAATACATTGGAAAATGAAGAAATAAAAAAAAAAAAACCTCGAAACCTTCAACTTTGCCATTATGAGCTTTTGCAAACAAAATGTATTTGGGGCAATCTGTAGAAAACGATTGAACATGATAAGCTGTAAAGTTTGAGAATAGGTCTCAAAATGAATAAAATGTTTGTTAAATACTCAGCACTCTTAAGTGAGCATAAAACAAATCTATACAATGGTCAAAATATATAATAAAGGGTTTTTTATTATATTTGTACATTATAATTATACAACATAATGAGATTCGAAGGGTTACATTCATACAAGCATATATCAGTTAGCTTATTATGTTCCACATCCCACTTTGCTCCCTTCTCCCTCCCTGTACATGTTAGTAAAGTTGGTAGTGATACCTTCATACATGAATATAGAGTTATTTGAATAGTTATTTTCCCTCTCCCTACTTCCCTCCCCAAGTCCCTTCCACTATTCCAGTGGTCTTTCTCTTCACTTATCTGCAGTCCCTTTTCATTCTTATTTTCTCTCTCACTTCCACAGATGACAAAAAGTACATGACCCTTGTGATTCAGAATTCATTGCATTATGAAGTCCTTGGTGTATTGGAGAGTAAGAAATGTTGTCACATTCTCTTTCCCAAATGATGAGGTAGGGAGAGATGTCCTTCCCACTCACATGTTCTCTGGAACAGCCTGGATGAAGATTCTCTTGTCTTTATGCTCTCTGCTTGGAGTAGGGAGACTTGGGGAAGAAACAGGGTATAGTATGGGTGACCACATCCCCAGAAGCCAGTAGTAGTAGAAACCACTATTAGCCTTAGATGAACAAAGAACATCTACATAGCATAAAAGAACCTGTAACTGATCACGTAAGGTAACCCCAGCCATCTTTCTTTTCCAAAAGGCCAGTAGTAGAAAACACTATTAGCCTTATATGGACAAAGAACATCTCGACAGCATGAAAAAACCTGTAATTGACATGTAAGGTAATCCCAGCCATCTCCTTTTTCTAAAGCATTAAGGGAGAAAGAATCTGTGTTTTTCCTTCCACTCCAAAGATAAAAGCATATGATGCTCATCTTTTCTCCTCCAAGTTATCAAAGCAAGCCCTGGACATTAATCTGGTGTATATAAGAATTTATGGATTGGACATGAGGCCAAAATATTTTATAACTTTTGTTGTAAGTGATCGGAGATTAATGAATCCAATACAAGAAATAAAAGAGATGGAATAAGAAATGGTTTGATGGTTAATCTAGATTGTCAACTCTACTGGATGATAGCACACCTAAGGTTATGTGATTCTGTGTGTGTTGATGAAATGATTTGCTTATGTATGAGCAAATTGAAGAGGAATTCCTTCCTGAATTGTAGGTAGCATTGTTCTGATAGGTGCAAGACCTGGAAAAAAGAAGAAGAAAGCTATGTCAATGTATGTGTAGTATTTCCTGAGGAAAGCACATCTGCTCTTGCCTGGAATATCAGCCCTCAGCTCTTCAAACTGGACTTTCACCACCATTTCTTTGGATGATTTTCTGGCTATTCCTTCTTGAACTTGGAGTAAATTATTAGTCTCTGATTCTGAGATTCCAGCTCTTGGACTGCTCAACCATCTGCTGGATCCTCAGATCTCTGAGCGCAGGAAGCCACTTGAGATTTCACTGTTTTGGACTATAAGCTGATTTGATAAATCTCCCTTTAACATACATATATCTGGTGAGTTTGGTCACTCTAGTGAACCCTGACTAATACAATTTTTGAAGGAGTGATTGTAAAAATAAAATTCTTATATTTGTATCATCACTTATTTCTGAATATTTAATAAACTATTCATGTATATATATATCATCAAATTCTTCTAATTTTTAGTTGCTACCAAACTTAAGTTTTTGATGTTTAAACTTCAATGGCCATTAATTGAGGCATGAAATAATAAGGCTATGAATTCGTATGATTATATTCAAATGTTAATGTTCTGTGGTTTTCTTCGTACTATATTCTCATTTGCATGTATTTGTTATTAAAAATTTAAGCCTCATTTATCATTTTTCTAGTCAGACTTGAGACATTGATGCTGTCTAATTAATGTTCAGTCAACAAGTAGTGACTATCTGCTTTGTTTCTATTAAAGTTATAATACAAATAATTATATGGTATACTTTTCATACAGGAAGGCACTTTTTAAAGCTCAGTTTATAAATAAAATAAAAGGGGATGGATATGTTCTGATAGGCAATAGAGGAGTTAGGAGGTCCAAATATTAGGCTTCACTTGTTTCTTTATAGGTACCTCCAAAGAAGAAAAGTACATGGTATTGGAAATATTTTTCCTGTGGATTCTCCTGAAACATCTGAAAAAAAAATGATTAAAATGTTAGGTGGAAATGACAAAAAAGAGAAATGTTAAGAAAAAACACCTTTGGATATTAGAAAGCACATAGATAACTGACTTTGACAAAATGATAATAAAATTCAGGTGAGTGAACATGTCAGACAGAAGAAAGCATAAGTTAGAAAGCAAAAAATTAGAAATTTTTCAGCTCAGCAATTTTTAGAAGGTAATAGTCAACATATTTTATACATCAAACTGAATATTCCCTCCACTTTTATCAAGAATTAGAATACTTGCTGAATCACGATAGCATGACCCTGAATTTTATGTGATTGAGATTTTTGGATTCAACTCATCATTTTATGGTTGAGCATTTTCTGTGTTTTCATTGTACCTCAATTCTTTCTTTCATTTCTGATTCATCTATTTCTTTCTTTCTTTTTTTTCTCTTGTCATACTGGAAATTGAAACCAGGGACATTCTACCTCTGTGCTACACCCCCAGCCCTATTTTTATTTTTATTTATTTTTTGTTTTGTTTTGAAACAGGGACTCACTAGCTTGCAGAGAATCTCTCCACTTTGCTGAGGCCCTCCTGGAACCTGTGAACCTCCTGTCTCAGGCTCCCACATAGTGGGGTTATAGGCATGTACCACCTGTCTGGAATGCCAGGCACTGGCTCTATGTCTTCTAAAGCTGCTATGGTTGAAGTCAAGACTTCGTTACATGGTTTCCTGTTTTTCATTTTGTTTTGTTTATTTATTTATTTGGTACGTAGAATTGAATCCAGGGACAGCCTAGCTCTAGATACACCCCCAACCCATTCTATTTTTATTTTGATATATGATCTAAGTTGCTGAGGGTCACACTAAATTACCCAGGCTGACCTCCAACTTTAGATCCTCTTACCTTAGCCTCCTCAGTTCTGGTATTACAGGTGTGCACCAGAATGACTGACTTCACTTGTTCTTGAGACCTATTCAGAGGACCTACTTAATATCTCATAATTCTTTGGTCTAACTTTGAGGGTTAAATTAATCTGGGAGATGATTAATTTTAGGACATTTCATTGACTTATGATTGTATTCCAGTGCAATTTGTTTAGTATCTATTGAAAACTGAAACATGTTCACTTTGTATAGCTAAACAACATGACTGCTTTCTTGCTCAAAACAAATTTACTACAACTATCCATACATCTCCCTTTAATAGATACTTTCTCTCATAACTCCTTAAATTGAACGAATTTCCCTGTAAAATTTGATAAATCTTCAATATGTGAGACATGTAATTGTCTCAAATTAGCTACTTGACATGCTGGGAGAAATAAAAATTATGATTTTTGGTATGATTGGCCTTATTTCTTTTAACTTTTCTTAGAATCAGTCACTTATCAAAAAAAATGAACTGATAATGGGCCCTATAATTATTATAATTACTAAATATATATTTTTTAAATGCATGGTATAGTACAGATAGGCACAGAAGTTAATTTATCCATTATTTGCAATTTCTTATAAAGAGTATTTTTTTTTTCAAACTTAGTAATCATACATTAACTCTGGAAAAAAAGAAATGAGGCTAGCTCAAGTACAAATGAAGTTTGTCTTGTAAAATATTTTTAAAGGCAACTGGAAATAATAAGAAGGATGACTTTTTCCCAAATGTTACTCAGCAATTTGACATTAAAATCCTGATGATGAAGCCAGGTGTCTTAGTCAGCATGCTCTCTGCTGTCATCCAAATATCTGACCATGTAATTTAGAGGAAGGAAGGTTTATTTGCTCACAGTTTGGGGTTCCATCCAGGTGAGGCCAGGAACAGGTGATATCAGGTTATGATCATGGGGAGCAGAAGGAGGGAAAGAGCAGGGCTTTATTCTCATATTATGGAGTCCTGAAACCAGCGAAGAGGAGGAGAAGGAATCATATATATTCCCCAAGACCCCAGCTCAAGGGACCCACCTTCTCCAGTCACACTTACCAGTCCAGCCCACCACACAGATAAATCCCATATAATGGATTTCTCCATACTGAGATTACAACTCTCATGCCTTAACTGTGTCAACCCTCAATATTAATACATGAGCTCTTTAGGGGACATTCCGTATCTAAGTATCATATGGGGTGGGTGTAGTGGTGAACTCCTATAATCTCAGTAATTGGGAATCTAAGACTGGAGGATCCCGGGTTTGAGGGCAATTTAGCAAGACCCTCAGCAACCTACCAGGACCCTATTTCAAAACAAAAACGAAATAGCCCAGAAGTAGGATGTCCCTGAGTTCAATCCTCAGTACAAAAATAAAATACTGATGGTGTCCAGGATAAAATTATAATGTTGATCAACATAATACTATGACTTCAGCACTTCCTTGGGTTAGAAATCACGCAAACATATGCTTTAGGTGCTGAATTATATTATTTAAAATGTGATGACTCTACAGAACAGATTGCCAGTGCAGAACCATGAATACAAATAGTGTGAGATAGTTTCTGAGGCAGACTCCAGGCTAAAGAGTAATTAGAAAGAATTAATAAATGCAGAGATAAAGCAGAGAGGATTGAAGCTGTTTAAACTTAATTTTCTGACCTTGATAACTTTTCCTTAAAGCACATTTTTAAAAAAATCATGTAAATCCTCACATACAATGAAAGTATTAGCTATTTCCCAATGCACTTTAAGCATGCCACCTGGGAAATGTATAAATTATTTTAGACCATTTTGGCACCAGAGAAGACAGGCCTATACTAGACCAATATACTCCTTCAAGACACAGTAGTCCCCTGTGTCATGTTTCAGTCAGCCAGTGTATTTCATCTATAATGGTCAGGAATTAAATGCATGACAGTTGAGATCTATTGCCAAGAAAGTCAGTGTAAACCATTCTAAGTGAGTTTGCTGTTTATGTTCAAATTATTTGGCAGTGTACAGACTTTACGTCCCAAAGCCTTAATGTAACAGAGTAATAATGTGTCAACTTTCACCAAATGCATGACACAATTTATACAGTATCACAGTCCTAGATGTAGAAAAATAAAACTTTTTTTTGGTCCTTTCTATGAAACCAATGCACTATATGTATATGTAGAATTACTGTACAGGATAATTTTTCATTTCTTCACTATCCTGGATTTAATATGAGATGACATAAATTCAAATAATTAGGAATTCAGTCCAACATCTGGAATTTTTGCCATGGCAGATCCAATGAATATAAACTATGCAGGCATTATAAAATGCTTTTACTCTTATTGGTATAATTCCTATGCTTGCATAATAAGGCTGAAATCAATAAATAATATAGTAAAGTGAAAACATTAGCCACTCTTTGGCCACAAATGGAAAGTTGGATCTCTCCTTGTTGCTGAACTGGGTAGCTCTGACTACTAATATTCGAAGGCTAGATCTTCACCTCTGGTCCAGGCCTTCAACTCTGTACCCATCTTTTCCTCTTGTTCTTAGGCACTTTAAAGAATATTCCTGAGAAGCCCTTTGGCTTATTAAATATAATCAAATACAGCGACAAAACATCAGTTGAAAATATACTAGTGGTCATTTGAGAGACATACTGGTGTTCTCCATACTTGCAACTTAATGTTCAAACCCTAGGCAATCCAAATATTTCTTTCAGTTTTAGTGGCTGGAGGAGAGGTAGTGTTATTCCACCTGCTTTCTGAACCAAACTGGAGGGACAAATAGAGTAAAAAGAAAATGCACAAATGACATTTTAATTAAAAATAGCCTAAAGAGTTCACATGTTAAATAATGATTGTGAAGAAAATTGAAAAACTAGGGCCAAAATGTACAAAATGTAGTGATAATATGAGAACCCACTCAGTTATGCTTTTATGTCTGGAGGATATTACTCCTAAATGTGGATGTTGCTATTCTGAAAGAGGCCCCAATGCTGCTTGTAGCACAATGGTGTGTGTGTGTGTGTGTGTGTGTGTGTGTGTGTGTGCACACATGTGTGTGTGGTGTGTGTTACTGGGGATTGAAACAAAGGGTATTCTATCTCTGAGCTACACCCCCATTTCTATTTTATTTTTTGTTTTGAAATCCCATCACTAGGTTGTTGAGAGTCTTGCTAAATTGATGAGGTTGGTCTCAAACCTGTAATCTTCCTGTCTCAGCCTCCTCAGTGCTGGGTTTGCAGGCATGCACCATTATGCCCAGTTTCAATGAGTAGATTTAATTCTCTGGGTTGGACAAGGCAGAAGAATGAACAAGAGCTATAGAGAATAAGGAGGAAAAGCAAAAAGATAGTGATGCTGTCACATATATTCCTGCTTCAAAACTAAGCATTCAACTTCAGAAAGATTTAAATAAATGACTTGTGCTACAGGAGAACTTGAAAGCTGACATTACTTGGATAGAACACTAGAAGAAAAAAGAAACTTTATCCTGAACCAGAATGACCTCCTAAAGATCAGAAAGAAAGCAGATGGACTTTTAGAGCAGAAAGGTTTTCTCCTCAAAGTTTTAAAGTCAATACATCAGAACCTAATCTTACTGTGATCAGACTGCAAATGCCACAATATTATTCAGGAAACAGCAAGCCACATTCAGAGATTAAAGCGAACCAGCAGGCCATGGCAAAGAAATAGAAGAGAAAAATAATTAAATATTATAGATAGCTCTGTTATCACAGCCAAAAAAAAACAAATAGGTATAAATATTATCAGTGGGGATCTAGCAGACAGGCTTTAAAGAAGGTCTTATACATATAATAAAATAAAAATCTGTGAAAATAATTTTAAAGCATATGGAAACAAATGAAAAAAATTCTATAATATAGAAGCATAGTATACCAGATTTTCTCTCTCTCTCTCTTTCCTTCTTTGGTACAAAGTACACTGACCTATACTTCGGAGACTTCCCTACTCATAGGGAGCTGACATGTAGGTCCCTGGTCTTTGACATCTGGAATCCATCATTGACACCAGTGGCAACCTGAATCTGGAAGTAATTGCAACCCAGTTCTGAATACCTGACTTCACACTATACTAAAGAGCCATCATAATAAATAAAAACAGTATGATATTGGCACAAAATCAGATACATCGAACAAAGGAGCAGAATAGAAAATTCAGAAACAAATGTACACACTTACAGCTATTTGATTTTTTGACAAAGGAACGAGAAACATACACTGGAACAAAGGTAGCCTTTTCAAGAAATGATTCTGGTAAAAAAAAAACAAAAAAACAATTGGTTATACATATTCAGAAAAAATGAAAATAAAGCACACTTTCTTACACTGCAAAGGAGTCAATTTAAGATGGATCAAAGACCTGGAAATTAGACCTGAGACTTTGCAGTTATTTGAACAGGGCATAGGACCAACACTCTACCATATGGGTGTGGGCAATAACTTCCTCAACAAGATCCCAAGGGCATAAGAAAATAAAACAAGAATTAATATATGGGATTGCATTAAACTGACTATCTTCTGTGCAGCAAAAGAAATTATATCAAGAACCTCAAGAAAGAACTGATGGAATGGGAGACAATCTTTGCCAGCTACTCCTCTGACAGAGGACTAATATCTAGAATATACAGAGAATTTGAGAGAGTCAAGTTCTCTGAGTCAAAAAAACAAACAAACAAACAAACAAATAAATGGGCATGTGTACTAAATGGACATTTCACAAAAGAAAAAATGCAAATGACCAATAAATATATGAAAAAAAGGTTTGACATTATTAGCAGTCAAAGAGATGCTAACCAAAACTGTGCCCAGAGTTCACCTAACCCCAATTAGAATGGCAATAATTAAAAATACAAATAATAAATGCTCATGAGGATATGGAGGAGTTGGAACTCTGACATACTGTTGGTTGGGTTGCAAACTAGTGCAACCACTTTGGAAAATAGTATGGAGGATCCTTAGAAGAAAGAGAATTAACCTACTGTATGAACCACCTATAAAGAACTAAAACCACACTACCATAGTAATGCATGTATATCTATGTTTATAGCTTCACAATGCATAATTGCCAAACTATGGAATCACCCAAGATGTCCATAAACAGATGCATGGATTAAAAAATTATGTGATATACACATGATGGAATTCTACTCAGCCATAAAGAGCAAATTTATTTTATTTGCAGGGAAATGGATGGAATTGGAGAATATTATGCTAAGTGAGATTGATCAGTCACAAAAAGTAGAGGGTCAGATGGTCTCCCTCATATGTGGAAGCTAGGGAGAAAATGGGACATAGGAGGACTCCAGAAAGAGGAGGAGAAACCTTAGTAAAGTGAAAGAGGGGCCCTAATGATAAAAATGGCAGGTAAGGAAGACTTGAAGAGGGAAACACCTCAATGGACATGACGTGCATACACAAACTTATCAAAGGTAATCAAAGTGTTGAGCACAGGAAGGTGGAAAGGGAAAGGGAGTGGGCTGGGAACTGGAGAGGGCTAAACAAGTGCTGTGTGCATGTGTGCCTCTATCATCCCAAACTGCATCAAGATGTTTGATTACAATGCACCAATAAAAAATAAATGAAAGTAACTTATATATCCCCATTTTCATTTTAAACGTAAATAATTTGAAAATAAATATAAAGAAATAAAACTCAGTTCAGCCATTCAATGATGTATGCATATTTCAAAACAAAATGTTGAGAATATAATAAGTACATACAATTTGTCTTTCTTAATTTAAAAGATTAAATATAACATGAATGCACAATGAACATAATTTTGTACTTTTAAAAGTGAGATGAATTATTTTAGATAAGAAAAGAATACTTAATGACTCCGTACTTTTGGCTTTTAAAATTATATTTAATCATTCATTTTTATTTTCATTTTTATTATTCCCTTTTCTGAACCATACTTGGGAATAAGTATTTCACTGAAATTCCTTGTTTTATTTGTGTTGTTTTTTTTTCTGTTAAAGTGAATAAAATTTAAATCAGTCCATTTATTTAGTCATATAAAAGTATGATATAACTTTGGTAAGATCATTTTTCTCCTTTCACTTATCTGTTTATATTCACAAGGCTATATGGAACAATGTTCCAAATTATAGACATTGGCTATTTCTGGGCAGGTGGGAGTGCAATGTTGAATGACTTTTTACTCTTTTGTTAGCAGAAAGAAATATGATATTAAATCCTTTCCTATCTAACAGTAAATTGAAAAATTCCTTGGGCCATTACCTTTTGTGAATTAGAAAATTCAAATTATAATCTAAAAATAGATACTAAAAACATTTTATTTCTTAAGTTATATAAAGATATTGTTTTATACTTCATTTCTCACTAAACACCAAGTTGAGTGAAAATATCAAGCATTGAAATTTTCCCAATTACATATGCTGAACAATTGGGTTTCATGATTCCCTTTCTACCTTTTATCTATGCATTAATCAAGTTTGACTGAATCTAACATAAAAATGATTATTTTTTAAAATTTCTGCATTGCTGAATGTCTACTTTTGCTGTGTGTTATAGTTTTAAATTGTTGTTTTAGTATCTTTTTGGATAATGTTTGATGTGTAGTTAAACAAAGGGTAGGTTTCTGGGAATACAAACAACTCTTTTGGGGATAAAGGTGCAATGTTTACTAATCTAGTGCCAGTGCTTTGAACAATGACATAAGTCTTCTTTGATGTGTATGGGATTATAGTGCCATCACAAAATACACTTTCTTCCTGGAATCTCAGAATGTGACTTTCTGTGGAAACAGCATTGAACCTAGTTAAGATGAATTTGTGCATAGTTATACTGGAACAGGCTGGGGTTGTAGTGTCATGTAACTGGTGCCTTTATAAAGAGGAGAAAAAAAACATACTGAGGCATGGGGAGGATGTAATAGCATAACTGGAAATCAGGGTCTATAAGCCAAATTACATCAAGTAGTGCTGGCAAACAAAAGAAGCAAAGAGAACAGCATGGAAGATACCATCTCTCAGAGCCCTCTAGAAGAAACTAACCTTGCACATGCCTTAATACCTTGGCTTCAGGGCGTGGTGGCGCACGCTTGTAATCCCAGCATTCGGGAGGCTGAGACTGGAGGATCCGGGTTCTCGGCCAGCCTCAGCTACCTAGTGAGGCACTCCGCAACTTAGTGAGATTCGGTTTCAAAATAAAGAATAAAAAAAAAAAAAAATAGGGCTGGGGATGTAGCTCAGAGGTAGAATGCCCCTGGGTTCAATCCCCAGTACTGCGAAAAAAAAAAAAAACAACAACAACAACAAAAAAAAAATACACAAAAAAACCTTGGCTTCAGACTTCCAGCTTTTGAGTCTACAGGAGGATTAAATTCTGATGGGTTAAACTATTCACATTGTGGCACTTGATTACATCAGCCCTAGGAAATTAGTGCAAAAAACACAACAATGAACAACTATTAGTAACTTTTATTAAAATTGTATAGGAAATAAAGCTTACATGATCATAATTATATTAATTACCATAAACATGTTCCCATATTTTATTGTAAATACTACTAGTGTTTTAGTCAATATAGCTCTTCCTTAGAGTTAGGATCTGATTTTGTAAGGTGAAAAGCCATCTCTGTTTCTGAATCATTTATTTTTTTAAATGATATTCTCCTGGTGAAATTTTTTTTTTAATCAGACAAATGCAATTAACCATTGAATATTTCCTTTCAACCAGACCAGTTTAGATTTAATTATTACCGTAGGAAAATGCAAAATGTTTGTATCATTTATACTGATGTAATATAGAAAAAATAATGTATGAATATGACGTTAAAAGTAGGCTGTTTGCAATATATATTTAATAGAAAGCAACTCTCAAATTAAGTAAAATTAAAAAACATTCGCAATATTTTGACAAGTTAGAAATGCATTGGAAAAACCTATCACTCTAGCATTTGTTGAAATTCCAATTTATGTTTGAATTAGAATTTTGGGGAGAAGGGTAGTTAGTGTAACTATCACTGAAATACATGAACTACTACCAAGAAACTCTTAAAATTGGCTTTCTCAGGAGTCTTCTATGATCAAACTGAATCTGTTCATAAAGACTATGATTTCTAATTTGCATACATGACTTAAGGAATTAATAATCTAAATCTATATAATCATTAATTTAAAAGACATCTTTAAACAAAGAATAATCTATCATTCTTCAAACACACATACCAAACTATTCTTTAGCAGTTTTATTCTTAATTTTATTTATAATTCTTGATAAATTGTTTCTCTGGATGTTTTGCTGAAATTGCCAAATCTCTGTCTTATGATGAAACTTTATCTTTGTTGTAGTTCACAAAGGAATTTCCATTGCAATGTTTTATTCATTTTTCAAAGTCCAGAGCTCCTTAGAATTCCTATGGTTTGTATTTTTCTCCTTCTTCTAGGGGTTGGTAGAAATGGCCTCCTTGGAGTGAGGCCCTGTCCCCTGGGACCTTCAGTTTATACCCTAACCCCACCCCCAACCTCCTCCTCAACCTACTTTCCCTTCACCGAATCTAACTTCCAAATGGGATTTCAGACTGACAGGAGGAAAAAGGAAAAAAATGATTGCTTGCAGTTATTTTTCCCTTCAAAGGCGTCTTTAGTGACAGCCTTTGTTCTTTCAGAAAGAAAAAAGATGGCAAAGGTGAAAGATCATTACTATACATTTGAAAGCATCTGTTTCTGTAAGGAGTGAACTTAATCTCATCTGTTTTTTACTTTTGAGCTAGATAATATTGGCTCTGCTTGGTCCTCTGCATACTTATTCATGACCAATTTAGTTAGAAAAATAAATTCTAGGTAACTAATGTTTGTGTTTAAACATAAAAGGTTGGGTTACATGGTGGTGCATGCCTGTAGTCCCAGTACTCAGAAAGCTGAGACAAGAGGATTGAAGGTTCAGAACAGTCTAAGCAATTTAGGGAGACTCTCAGCAACCTAGAGAGACCCTGTTTCCAAACAAAGAATAAAAAGGACCTGGAGGTGTGGCTCAGAGGTAGTGTTGCAGGAGACTGCTCCCCACAAGCCTAGTCTCAGAGACAAAAGAAAACCCCAGAGGTCAAAAGTAGGATAAGCAGGTCTTCCTTTAATCAGCTGCTGATGACACAGGTAGGGCAATTTTCTACTCTCTGGGCCCGGAGCAAAGACATTCCAACCCTTTTGTACAGTTGGACAGGTGGGTACTTAACTTTAAGAAGCAGGGAAAAAGAAAAATGTGAGATTTATTACACTTCCACCTAGTAGGAGCATGATACTGATGAGGTAGAGTAGAAGGAATAAGATTTAGGCAGAAAGGAGACATTGGGAAGTAAAGGAAAAATATAGTTTTAAAATCTGCAGAGTTCCTAATCTAACTCCACCCTATAGGGTGTGTCAGGTCTTAGGCAGAAGTCTCAGTGGACCCACATCCTTAATCCCCTGGATCCCTGCCTCACCTGAGACTTCTGAGGTCCCGGAGGACAAAGGTCAGACCTCAGCCAGAGACCACCCATCTTTGAAACCTGAGAAAGAGGAGGTCCAGACTTCTGTGCCCACCCCTTCTTGGGAGTTCTATATAAGGATTGAAAAGGCTGCAAAGAGCTTTCTTGCTCTCCTGGCCTGGAAGATCTCCTCTCACCTGTTTTCTCCCTTGAGTCCCTTACTTTCCTAAATAAATTCCTGCCTTTGTCCCTGACTGGCATGTGTTAAAATTCTTTTCACCACGGAGGCCAAGGATCCACGGAAAAAGGTATCCAGCTGTCCCACGACAATACCAAAAGTATAAAGAGTGCATTAACTCAAGGCCCTGTCTCAAGGCCTGACTGGGCTGGTGGCTCAATTTAGAGATGACCCCTGCTATGTCCTGTATCTGGCTTGCATAAGGGAGGGGCTGGCCTCATTGATTTGCAACCCCTCTGTTTACCTTCTCTGCTAATTGCCTGCACACTGGCAGATAGGAGAGGAAGTGGGAATTCTTATTTTTTTTCTATCCTAAGTCTAAATTCTTAACTAATATTATTTCCATGGCTCTGACTATTCTTTCCTCACCTTTGGATTCAATCTCCAGCAAAACACACACACACACACACACACACACACACACACACACACACACACACAC